>JAJPUD010009779.1:0-70419 GCA_023553655.1 Myrmecobius fasciatus | reverse complement strand
CTTTTAATCTTGTTTCTGTTGGGTTTTTTTGTGCAAAAGCTTTTTAATTTAATGTAATTAAGGTTATCCATTTTACCTTTCATAATGTTCTCTAGTTGTTCTTTGTGCATAAATTCCTCCCTTCTCCAAAGATCTGATAGCTAAATTTTCCCTTGCTCTCCTAATTTGTTTATGGCATCAGCCTTTATGCCCAAATCATGTACCCATTTTGACCTTATTTGGGTATGGGGTGTGAGATATAGGTCTATGCTAGTTTCTTTTTAAGATTTAACTCAAATATTAGATTTTTTTTCAGGAGGATTTTCCCAATGTCCCTAGCTGCTGATTCCTTCCTTTCTAAGTTTACCTTCTAGCAACTGTGACTTGCCTGTGGTCACTTAGGTCTTCCTCATTCCAAGTTCAATATTCTAGCCACTGCTTGAACAATCTTTCCTTTCAGAAAGAAAGCAGGTCATCCAGGAAGGTATTTTGACTGCTGGTCTTGCTCTCTTTGGAAATTTTTCTTTTATTTCTCCTACATTTTACTTGGAGCAACATTAAGAAAAATCTATATAAGCAGAATACATGATTCACAGGTTTTGATTCAAATAGAAACAAAGAAAAGATGCCTCCCAATAGTTGTGATTATCTTTTCCTTAGGGACCCTGACCCCAAAGATTATTAGGCTTTTCTCTAATTTTCTAGCTCATTGTATTTCCATCTGGAACTATTCCAAGAAAATTCTCTTTTATTTTCTCTAAAAGGTATTAATAGAATTCCTTCTTGAAAGTTACCCATTTTAAAAAATAAAAGTAGTTTTCAGGTAAGATGTACATACATACATACATGTATATATATATATACATAAATATATATATATATATATATACATATATATATTTAAGAGAAAAGTTACTTTGTCACAAAGTAGTCTGTTAAGAAGGATATTTTCCCTGACACAGGAGCTTTAGAACTTGGCTATCCTATTCTTGGGTGTTTTCTTTTTGGGATTTCTTTCAGGTGATTAGTAGATTCTTTCAATTTCAATTTTTAATGCCCTGGTTGTCAGATATTAGAACAGTTTTGCTTTATAATTTCTTGAACTAAGATGACTAGGCTCTTTCTCTGATCACGGCTTTCAGGTAATCTAATAATTCTTAAATTATCTCTTGTGGATATAATTTCCAGGTGAGTTGTTTTTCCAATGAGACATTCCATATTTTCTTCTATTTTTTCATCCTTTTGACTATTGTTTCTTGATGTCTCATGAAATCATTAGCTCTCCACTTGTCCACTTCTAATTCTTAAGGAATGATTTTTCTTCAGTGAGCTTTTATACCTCTTTTTCCATTTGGCCAATTGTTTAAGTTTTTTAGTGCTTTTGGTACATTTTTCCAAGCTGTTATCTTTTTATAATTTTCTTCCTTTGCTCTCATTTCTTTATCTAATTTCTCCCCTACCACTCTCATTTGATTCTGAAACTCATTTTTGGATCCTTCCAGAAATTCACATTTATTTTTCCTTTGAGGATTTGCTTGTAGCTGTTTTGACTTCACTGCCTTCTGAGTTTGTGCCGGACTTCTCTGCCACCATAGTAGCTTTTTATGCTCAGGTTCTTTGTTTGTTTGCTCACATTTCCCAACTTATTTCGTGATTTTGAACTTTGTGTTAAAATTGGACTTGTTCTCAGCATGGGGGGTTACTATCCCAAACTTCTGTTGTTTTCAGAGCTAGTTCTGGTAATTTAGAAGTTTTCAGTGCTTCCAAGATGCTGTGATCTGAGTATATGTGTCTGCACTCAACTGATCTGCATTCTTGTCCTTACCTAGGAAGGACCCTTGATTCCATAGCATTTCCATAAATCCACTCCTCAGAATTCCTGCTTCCTTAGAATCAGAAAGATACTGCTCCTGATGGTTTATGTTCACACTTGCAGAAATGTGATTGAACTGTGATTCAGAAATAAGGCAGTAGTGTTACCAAATAACATCCAATTCTAAATCCATTATTAGCACAGAAATTTCCTGTAATCTCTTCCTGATCAGTCATCAGGTCCCCATCCAATCTCTGGTTTGAGAGCTCTCAAAGTTGATGCTGCTTCTGTCACCACCACTGGTCTTTCATAAACTTCATGGACTCCAAGCTAGCCTCCATCCCTGTGTCACAGAGCTCCCCTTCTAACATCCCAAGTCTTGGACTAGAAGATTGTTTCACTCTGACCTTTTGTCAGAATTCTATTTGAGACATTATTTTAAAGTTGTTTGGAGGAGAATGTTGGGAGAGTTCAGCTGAGTGATCCCTCATTTCGTCATCTTGGTTCCACCCCTGGAAGTTAAGGCAGCTATTTTGTCACCTCTTGCCTATAGTAGTCTGTTAAAGAAGCTCATGCTGTGTGGATGCTATTCATTAAATATCACCATTAGAGGGTTATTTGGCTGACTGATCAATAACAATAATATTTGGATAGTTTCCCAGGCTATCTCTTCATCCCACTCCTGGGAAGTAGTTTAGACAATTCCTGTGATAAATGTTTGGTTATTTTATTAAGGAAGAGGGAAAGGTACATTTTGTTTATTCTGTGTGAAATAAATGTCAATTTCTGTCCCTCCTCTACCTCAAGAAATCTTTATTTGAAGTTCTTATGGCATTTACTTTGGGGTAAGGGGGGAAGATGGAAAATTATTTGTTATGTATTTCTTTCTTCCTATGAGAACAGAATGCAAATGCCAGATATCTTTGCTAGCTAAGATGGAATTTTTGGCAGCAAATTTCCTCATAAACATGCATTTTTCATGCATTGCCAGGCTTCCAGACTGAGAAATCTTGTTTATATTCACTTTGGAGTTTCATGGGCATCATCTCAAGAGCTAACATCACATTTCATGACTGCATTTTCTTAAAAAAAAAACACAGCAAGAAGCATCTTTAGTAAAACAGAAAAAAATTTGTTATATAACCTAGAGATGGTGAAGTAATGTAAAAAATTTGGGGTTCAAAGAAACAAGTTCCAGGGATCATTTTCAGTGTAAAGCCTTTGCCAACAAAGTCAGCATAGAGAGAATGTGGCCACAGGCCATGGGAGGAAGGATTGCCAAGATTGAAAAGCTCTTTCTCTATAAAAGGACAATTGTGGGCTCTCCTCCAGTCCCAAAAAGGCTTTCCAACTTGGTCAGCTGTCAGATTTCTTGTTCCCTTGGCACACCCTTTGAAAACTTTGATTTTTTCAGGTTTCATGGGTATTCCTACAGGCTCTATCCCAGCTATCAACATGGGTCCTCAAGTTCTGCTCAACCTTGAAATAGCATGAAATATCATATACCAGGACCTCCTAGTTTCTTAATGACATATTTTTTTCCTAAATTAGCACTAGAGAATTTTAATTTTTAAAGCTTTAATTCATCATCCCTTCTCTACCAATCCACATAACAGTAGAAATCCATGCAGATTCAGATTTGTACATAGAACCCATCAAATGATTTCCCTGTGTCTACCCTAGTCTCTTTAAAAAAAAATTAGTCTTTTATTAAATATATATATGCAATTTTAAACATTTTTTAAAAATCTTCAGTTTCAAATTCTCTCCCTTCCTTCCTGCCCTCATTGAGAAAATAAGCAATTCAATATAGGTTATACATGGAACATATATTTCTCAATGCATGTTGCCTCTGACCTGAAACTCAGCCACTTCCCTGGTGGGGAACTTTTATCAAAGTTCCTCTGTGTGCCAGAACTAGGTAGTAGGGATATAAAAAGAACAATTAATGATATCAGTAATAATAACTAGCTTTTATGTAATGCTTTAAAGTTTACAGCTTGCTTTACATATGTTAATTTATTTGATCCTTACAACAACTCTGTAAGAAAAGTGCTATCATAACCCTTACTTTATAGATGAGGAAACAGACATGAAATAATTAAATGACTTGCTGAGAAATACACATTTGTGAAGAATGATTTGAACTCAGCTTTTCCTGATTCCAAGTCCTGTGCTCTACCTATTGAAACTGCCTAAAATGAAATAATCCTCGCCTCTAAGGAATTTATATTAATAACAACAATAATAGCTATATTTATACAGTATTAGTTATATTATTATATTGTGATTATATTGTAATATTATATCTTAAATCAGTATTATGTTTGGAAGTCACTTTATATATGTTGACACATTTGATCCTATTTGATTCATCAAGGGAAATCTCACATCTTTATATCCCCAGTGATTAGCACAGTGCTTGGCACAAAGGAGGTAATAAATGTTTGTTGAAATATAGCTACACATACACACATTACATATACACACATGTGTGTATATACATATATCTACACACGTGTGTGTATATACATATACCTGCACATACACACATGTGTATATGCATATATCTGCACATACACACATGTATGTATATACATATATCTGCACATACACACATGTGTGTATATACATATATCTGCACACACATATATTTTATTTATACTATTTTTATAAGCATATACAATATGTATATACACATGCATATATATTTTTATTTATGCAGTATATATTATTTATGCTATAAATATTTATTTATACTGTTTATATAAGGAAGCCATATACATGTTATATGTACATCTATGTATATACACATGCATATATATGTACATGTATTGTGTATCTATCTTTTGATCTCTTTCTTACCCCATTTTTCTCTCCACTTCTTCATTATCCTTTTTATTTCCCTTCCCATCACAGAACAGCTCCTGTTCCTGGGCTCTTTGTAATCCCTTTTCCCAGAACAAATCAGACTGTGTCTCCTGTCTCAGCCTTATGTATTTCAATTTATTCACAACCTCAATTTCAATATATTTTCTTTAAACAGGGACCTGATAGGGAAAGAAAAAGAAAGGAAATAATTAGAATGAAGAAGGAAAAAAATCAGATTATTTTAGAATTTTCCTTCTCCTGTAAGGAGGAGGTGAGCAGTCAGTCAATAAGCAAGCATTTAAGTGTCTACAATGTGCTAGACACTATGCTAAGCAATGGATAAAAGTTTGTAAGCACATAAGGTATTTCTATTCAAACTTTGTATAAGCATAAATAACACAAATGATAAAATTTGAGGACAATAAAATGAAATTATAAATTATTTTTCCTATATTTGAAAAAAAATAAAAAGTTCCTCCTCTATTACTATAGCATGTTTCCTCATATGAAAGGCATGTGGATAACCTTCAATCAGAGGCTCTCACATGATGCAAAGCATTCTGGCATATGGGGGCTACTCACTTCCCTGACTTTCTGCTTTTTTAATATACAGTCCAGACACTTTATACTTTTCACCAGTTAATTTAATGTCACAAGGTTCAAAAACTGAATAGCTTTGCTTATAGGTAAAAAAAAATAAAAGTATTAGTCACAACAAAACTTAAAGAGATGTGGGAAAGGCTGCTCACTTGTGAGCAATCTTTTAGAGTCTCATATAACCTCAATCACTGACAGTCATGCTCTGGGTAGGTGTGTGGAACGTGAAACTTTTTGGAAATGAGTTGAAGAAAAAAGTAGTCCCACATGCATATATCTAAATGTGTGTGGCTTGTTTGAAAATAGACTTCTTGGAAGAACCTTATACTTAAATTGCAACAATGCTACCATGGCTCAAAAACACTTTTTGGAATTGCTGATAGGGTCTATGACACATTCTTTTTATGACAGTGTTCTTAGGGGGCTGTAACCTTTGAAGGTGAATTTGATTTTAGGAAACAGCCAAGAGAAATTCAGGGCCATGCTTGATGAAAAAAGTAAGTGATCAAGCTGGTTAGTACAGTTTTTGGTTAATAATAAATGTTGACTTTAACACAATGAAACTTTTTCTCCCTGTGGTTTGTAAATGGGTTCAGAAGGTAACTCAAAGGTAGGAATCCCCAAAACATTTTGAGCTCTGCCAGCATAATTTGAATACATCATTAGTTCCCCAATGCAATCATTATCATTGTTGACTCTTAGTTTATGGTGACTACAAAGCAATAGTATGCTTAAGAAAAAAAAATAAAAACAGAAGACAAAACAAAACATCTACTTCCTTCCTTTCTCTAAATAAGGATTCACTTTTATTACATTCAACCACAAAAGGATGAGACAGGTAACATTATAAAAACATAAGCATGGTGGTCCAGTTTACCATGCTCCTTCCAATGGTATATGGTTACAGCTGGTTGATTCCCTCTACTGATAAAAAACTGTTTTGAATCTGTGGGAGGACAAAGATAATTAATGGTAAAATGGGGTTATAATGATACCACCTATCTTATAGGGATGTTGTGAGGAACAAATGAAATGTTTCTAAAGTACTTGGCACAATTTCTGGCACAGAGTGGGCCTTCATTAATACTTATTTCCTCCTTCCTCTCTTGAATATGATTTGTTCTCTGCTGCCTTCACACTTTCACTTATGCCAGTTTCTTTTTATGAAATTCAATTTAATTTACTTTCATCATTCACTAAGCATTTCCTGTGTTCTAGATACTATGTCAGGTGCTGGGAACACAAAGACAAAAGCAATAAAAGTCTCTGCCTTCAAAATGTTTACACTCTACTAAAGGGAGGAGGGCAGGTATATCATGTGCACAACTGAATATATATAAAATAATTTCAGGTATAAAGAAATAATATATATAATAACTAGGGATTACTAACTAGTATATATATGTTACTATATATAATATCTTATTATATATTGAAATATATATTACTAACTACTATATATATATAATAATTAGGGAATAATAACTAATAACTAGGGATTTGAAAAAGCATGGTGTAGGAGGTGATTTCATGATGGGATTCTAAGATGAGGGAATGAGGAGAAAATAAATCATCCCTGACTATAGTTAACTACTGATAATTGAAACTGGTGGTATGTATTTCATTTTTCTTGGGACATCCTGTGTGACTTCTGTCTATGTCCTTCCTTAAACTTGCTATAGGATACTCATCCACTATTCTGCAGGTCTTTCTAGCTTTTTCTTGACTTCTCCAAAATGCCAATAGAGTACAGATTACTTCTCATTCCTTCCTCTCATCATTAGACCATCCTGTTTTCTTTTTCTGACCCAGTTCTCCCTCAAAACATCTTTTAATTTTGTTCTTCTTCAGTTTACCTCCTTGATCATTTTTAGTAATAGGGAAAATAAGGTATGTTACACAGAAACGGAAAGAGGGTGTGAATAACCAAGAGAGGAGAGAAAGTCTCCTCTGATCTTATTTTGGAGTGATGGCATCCAAAGATCAGAAAATTTTATAGATAATTGCCTGAGCACAGCCTGAGACACTACTGTGATAGTTTATAGATCCATGAGGAGCATGAGGAAAAAGCAAAGAGAAGAGAGTGTGTGGGGGGAATTTGAGTAGAAATAAACAGACAGAAACAAAATCAAAGATAGGGACAGAGAGACACACAAAGAGAAGAAGCACGAGAGGGGCTTCTGCCAGACAATCTTTTATTTCTCAAAGTTTAATTAATTCTGGGGATTTACATTCATTTTTAAGACTAAAGCTACTCATTCTGGGATTTGTTTTAGAGCAACAGAGCACTTGGATTTGGAATCAGAGGCTTTGGGCTTGGATCTAGTTTCCATATGTGACTTCAGGCAAGTCACTTCCCCTCAGTTTCCTCATCTAGAAAACAAGATTAACAAAATGACCTCTGAAGTCCCTTCCAGCTATAAATCCATGACCCCCAAATCTAATAACTGCTCCCAGCACTGTAACTCAGGCAAAGTTCCCTTGATGATTAGTGAGGAGAATGAGTCATAACCTAGAGCTTCCAGGTGTCCACATAGTTTCATGCTGACAGAAAGTTAAAATATAGTCAGTAAACCAAGGCAAGCATCCATGAAATAGGTCACCATGGGAAAGCTGAGGTGCCTCTGCAAGGACCACTGCTTATTACATAAGCAGGACTTGTTTGTTCTATGCTTGGTTGCAGCAATGCCAAGGTCATATCTTTGGATCTTGGTTAATTTGGGGGAAAAATATTCATTTGGAATAAAGGTTTTTCAATTTTTTCTATCCTGGATCTCTTTGGCAGCCTGTCGAAGTCTATGAACCCTGCCCCCCCCCCTGTTTTTTCTTAAAGCTTTTTATTTGCAAAACATATGCATGGGTAATTTTTCAACATTGACCCTTGCAAAACCTTCTGTTCCACTTTTCCCTCCTTCCCCCCACCTCCTCTCCTAGATGGCAGGTAGTCCAATACATGTTAACTATGTTAAAATATATGACAAATCTAATATATGTATACATATTTATAGTTACATTGCTGCACAAGAAAAATCGGATCTAGAAAGAAAAAAAAACCTAAGAAGGCAAACAAAACACAAACATATGAACTTTTTCTCAAAAGAATGTTTTTATATACATACAATAAAATGCAGAGGATGATGAAAGAAATCAATTATATTATAATACAAAGATGAATTTTCTTCCAATTTATTTTTCATTCCCATTTTTTGGCATATAATTGTGTGTAGTTGCTTATTTTTTAAAACTTTTTTGTTTTAATATTTTTATTTTCTCCAGTTATATGTAAAGCAATTTTTTACATTTGTTTTTTAAAATTTTGAGTTCTAGAGTCTCCCCCTTTCCCCTCTCACCCTCATTGAGAAGGCCCATGTGAATTTGTGCAAAACATTTCCATAAAAGTCATGCTACAAAAGAAAACATAGACCTCTCCCCAAACAACAAAAACCCCTCAAAAAAAGTAAGTTAAAAAAAAAGTATGCTTCAATCTGCACTGAGACACAATTCGTTTTTTCTCTGGGAATGAATAGCATTTTTCATCCTAAGTCCTTTTGAATAGTTTTGGATCATTGTGTTGCTGATAATATCAAAGTCATTCCCAGCTGATAATGCTATTACTATGTACACAATACATTTCATTTTACTTGAGCTCATGGAGGACTTTTCCAAGTTTTTCTGATAGCATCCTGCTCATCAATGATGGATTTTAAAAAAAAAGCTTACTTGGGGAAGCTAGGTAGCACAGTGGATAAAGCACCAGCCCTGAAGTCAGAAGGACCTGAGTTCAGATTTGGTATCAGACACTTAACATTCCCTAGCTGTGTGACCTTGGGCAAGTCACAACCTCAATTGCCTCAGCAAAAAGCAAAAAAAAAAAAAAAAGTTTACTGACTTCAAGTTAAGAAACTCTAATATAGAGGAAGGTAGCCACCCTTGTCTTTTATTTTAATGTTCCCATTAAAAATTATTGACATGTTTTGCTTTCACATCACCTTCATTTCTAAATACATGATTCTTTTCTCCCTAATTCAGAGTAACAATCCTTATCATGAAGATTAAGGAAAAGAGAGAGAAAAAACAATTGAGCAAAATTAACGAACACATCAGCTGAGTCTGATAGCATATTAAATTCAATATCCAAATCCCTTTCTCTTCCCCCACACACACCATAAAGAAAGAAGGGGATAGGTATTTTTTCTCTTCTTTCTTTCTTATGTAAGCCTAATCACCCAATGCTTGGCTATGGTTTGTTAATGTTATTGGTTTTTTAAAATTTACATTATTGTCATTGTGTATAATATTTTCCCAGTTCTCCCTCATTTCGTAGCTCTCCCTTCACTTTGCAGCATGTTTTCCCATGCTTCTCTGATTTTTTGGTTCAAAGAAACAGCATTCATTGTTTTTAATACCATAGTAATAAGTTGTTGAATATATGTGCCACAAGTCATTTAGCCATTCCGCAATATATAAACATCAACTTTGTTTCTAGTTTCTTGCTTGCTACTACAAGAAGGGAAACCATTCTTTTATAAATAAAAAGGTGTTTTTTGGGGCATTTTTCTGAAACATGACCAGGGGAATGCAAAATGTCCCAATATCTAGTATGTAAGAAAAGTATAGTTAGATCATTATGCTTCCATGGATGTTCATTGCTGTTTTTGTCCTTCATTTTCAAAGAAAACTAAGATTTAGCACTTACATTAAAGGATAGGAGAACTTGGAATATGATATTCTGGAAGGCAAATGAACTAGGATTGCAGCCAAGAATCACCTGCCTAGCAAAACTGAGAGTAATCCCTCAGGAGAAAATAAATGGATATTTAATGAAACAGAGGATTTTGGAGCATTCTTGATGAAAAGACCAGAGCTGAATTGAAAAACTGACTGTCAAATATAAGAATCAAGAAAAGCATAAAAAGATAAACATGAAAGAGAAATGATAAAGTAATCAATAAGGAATGTTTATATTACTATATAAAAAGGTGATACATGTGATTCATAAGAATTTTATCATTATTAGGGCATTTAGAAGGAGTCTACATAGAAAGAGAGGATGTTGTGAGTTGATTATGTTGGAATGCTCCTCCAAAAAAAGATAGGGGTGAAAAAGAGGGATGCACTGAGAGAAGGAGAAGAGAGAGAGAGAATGGAGAGATTTTTTCACATAAAAGGCATTCAATGAAAAATTCTTATAGTGTAGGGGAAAATGATTAGATGTGAGATATTGTTTGATTTCTTTTATTGGAATTGGTTCGAAGGGGGAAGAGTATATATATACACATATTCAATTGTGTATAAAAACCTATCTTATCCAATAGACAAATAGGATTGGAAAGAGATATTAGGGGGTGATAAAAGGAAGGATGGATTAAGGGAGGCAGTGGTAAGAAGCAAAACAAGACTTTTGAGAAGGTATAGGACACAAAGGGAAAGAGAAAGATAAATAGAAAAAATAGGATGGAGAGAAATATACCATTAGTAATTATAACTGTGAAATGTGAATGGATGAACCAACCCCAAAACCAGAAGTGGATAGCTGAATGGATTAGAAACCAGAATCCAACACTGTATTGCCCACAAGAGACACATTTGAAACAGAAAGACATAGACAAAGACAAAGGACTTGATCATAATCTATTCTGCTTCAACTGAAATAAAAAAGGCAGGGTAGCAAATGCGATCTCAGACAAAGTAAAAGCAAGAGTAAACCTAATTAAAAGATATAATAAGAGAAACTATATTTTGCTAAAAGATACAGACGTTGCAGTAATATTAAAAAATCACAGCATTTCTCTGATAAAGGTCTTATTTCTCAAGAATATGGGCAAATGGTCAAATTCATAAAAATAAGAGCCATTTCCCAATTGATAAATAGAGAAAGTATATGTACAGGCAGTTTTCAAAAGAAATCAAAGCTATCTATAATCATTTGAAAAAAATGCTCTAAATCATTACTAATTAGAAAAAAGCAAATTAAAACAACTATGAGGTACCACTTCATACTTACAAGAAGTGACAAATGCTAGAGGGAATAAGGGAAAATAGGCACACTAATGACTTTTGTTAATAGTTGTGAACTGCTCCAACCATTCTGGAGAACAATCTGGAACTATACCCAAAGGGGTACAAAACTGTGTGTTCCCTTTGATTCATCAAAACTGTACCCCAAAGAGATCAAAGAAAAATGAAAAAAACATATATGTATAATAATATTCATAGCATCTCTTTTGTGATAGAATTAGAAATTGAGGGGATACTGATCAATTGGGGAATGATTGTGATGAAGCACCATTATGCTATAAAAATTATGAGGAGATTGGCTTTAAAAAATATGGCAAAACTTATATGAGTTGCAAAGTGAAATGAGTGGAATCAGGAGATCATTATGCACGGTAATAATAATGACGATCAACTGTGAAACACTTGGATACTCTAATCAATGCAATTATCCTAGACAATTCTAAAGGACTTATGGTGAAAAAATACTATCCACCCCCAGAGACAGAACATGGACTCTGAGTGCAAATTGAAATATAATTTTTCTTGTTTTTTTTTAACTCCCCCTCCCCACAATACCGAAACATGTTTCACATGTATTATTGAAATGTTGTTTGCCTTATCAGCAGGTAAGAGAGGGTTAGGAAGAGGGAGAGAATCTGAAACTCAAACTTTAAAAGGAAAAGAATGTTTAAAAAGTAAATAATTTAAAAATAACAATACAATGTATTTAAGTAAATTCTGTTCATTTTTATCAGAAGGAACTTCATTATATCAGAGTTATATAATAGGGCTGAATGAAATGGTAATATCAGGGAAAAGATGGAATTATGCCAATAGGACACAAGCTCAGAACCAATTCTTACTGAGTGGTCACATTAACTACAAGTTTTAGACCGACAAGTTTGCACATTCATGAGGAGAGAGATATAATTGGTTTGATGAAATTGTCTACTCTCTGGGAAACATAAGGAACTTTACACTTTCCAGATTTTCCACTCAACAAGGTTAAGTTTCATAACTTCCAGGGTGATCCATGGTTTTGTCCAGCTTTTGATTATTCTTTTTTTTTTTTTTTTTTGCTTTTTTGCTGAGGCAATTGAGGTTAAGTGACTTGCCCAAAGTCACACAGCTAGGAAATGTTCCACCTAGCTGCCCCACAGCTTTTGATTATTCTTGCTGTATAAGAACCAGGTAGTGACTAATAGCACCATCTGGTGGCCTATGGTGAGGATTCAAGGAAATGGTTGAGGAAATCTTAAACTGGGGAGCTGAGAGACTGAAATAATAAGTTTAACTATAATAGATAAGTGAAGGAGAACAACCTGACAATCTCCCTTTGAATTATTCATGGACTGGTTTTTCATTTTACGGATTACCAAGGACCTTTATTGCCTTATTTTCCCCCTTTTCTTCTATTATTTGTAGCATTTCTTTATTTATTAGAGCTCTTGTAAGCATGAATGCGTAATGGAAAAAAGGAGAGCATAAAAATAATGTAATTTTGTTTCTTATTAGTAGACCTTGATGGTAAGAAGATTGAATTTACTCTGAAATGCATAAAATGAAGCTGATGGATTATC
Source organism: Myrmecobius fasciatus (assembly GCA_023553655.1). Classification (NCBI taxonomy): domain Eukaryota; kingdom Metazoa; phylum Chordata; class Mammalia; order Dasyuromorphia; family Myrmecobiidae; genus Myrmecobius; species Myrmecobius fasciatus. The sequence continues at coordinate 57,582 of JAJPUD010009779.1, read as the reverse complement.
AATGAGTTTCAGGGTTTCATGCTAATTTTGTTGCCCACTGCTACTGAGACAGGGCCATATTTGTTAAGATATTTACAGAAGAATGTAATTTACTTTACTGGAACCCTTCTCTCTGGACTTCTATAAACAATTAAAACACATAGAGGGTTTTCATGCTCTAAGAGTACCTCTTTGTTACAATACCTCAAGAACCGGCAATTTTATCAATGAGTACTCTCTCCATTCATCAAAATTTCTTTATGAAATGATGAATAGTCAACGGGAGTTGCTGTGCTAGAATATTCCTTACCCTGTGGAAGCTGGCAATGAACTTCTTCAGACAGAGCTAGCTTGGTTTTTAGATTACAGGCATAAAATTTATAACTTGGTCTATGCTTGAAAGCCACCAGAGTGACGTTTCTATGGGAAAGGTCTTCAAGATCTCAGGGGCACTATCATTGCAATAGGACCATAGTTGAAGAAGAGAGAAAGCCTCAGAAAGCATAGGTATCTATCAATGGCATGATTACTGACTCAAAGCAAAATTTGCCTTTCAAGTCTGATAGTCTCTGCCAGAATTTGTGCTCAGCTGGTATAATCTTTGAGAAACTAGAGTCATGTTTGTTTCTCATAAAGAGAGGGAGGGAATAAGCATTTATCAAGTGCCTACTATGTGCCAGGCACTATGGTAAATGCTTTAGAAATATTACCTCACAACAATTCTGAGAGGTAGGTGCTATTATTATTCCCATTTTACAGAAAAGGAAATGAGGTAGACAATGGTTAAGTAACTTACCCAGAGTCACACAGCCATCAAGTGTCAGATATAAATTAAGGTTTTCCTGACTCCACATGCAGCTATCTGTTCACCACAACTTAGCTAACCAGAAGGAAAAGAAGAATGGAGTGGGAAGTAAGTAGAAGAAAGCTTATAAATCCTAGAATATCCTTAGATATTCTAAGAATTTTAAGTGCACAAAGTCTGTTTTACAACTTTCACCTTCATTTTCCTTTTCAATACCACTGGCTTCCTGTGTCCCTGTGCTTTAGACCTCCCCAAAACTTATCTATCCTGAGTTTTGTTATCCTAAGGTCTTCTTGGAAGACTGGTTATCTAATCATATAAACTAATCTTTTTTTTAAATCCTGGCTTTAGGCTTCTTTTCTAAAATATGTAGAAAATTAACTCAAATTTATAAGAATACAAGCCATTCTTTAATTGATAAATGGTCAAAGAATATGAACAGACAATTTTCAGATGAAATTAAAGCCATTTCTAGTCATAAAAAACTGCTCTAAATCACTAGATCAGAGAAAAGACAACTCTGAGGTACCACTACACACCTCTCAGACTGGCTAAGATGACGAGAAAAGATAATGATAAATGTTGGAGGGGCTGTGGGAAAACTGGGACATTAATACAAGTTGATGGAGCTATGAATTGATCCAACCATTCTGGAGAGCTACTTGGAGCTATGCTCAAAAAGCTATCAAACTGTGCATACCCTTTGACCCAGCAGTGTTTCTACTGGGCCTATATCCCAAAGAGATCTTAGAGGAGGGAAAGGGACCCACATGTGCAAGAATGTTTGTGGCAGCCCTTTTTGTAGTGGCAAGAAACTGGAAACTGAGTGGATGCTCATCAGTTGAAGAATGGCTGAATAAGTTATGGCATATGAATATTATGGGATATTATTTTTCTATAAGAAATGTTTAGCAGGATGATTTCAGAAAGGCCTGGAGGGACTTACATGAATTGATGCTAAGTGAAGTGAGAAGAACCAAGAGAACATCATACACAGCAACAAGAAGATTATGCAATAATCGTCTCTGATGGACGACGCTTTTTTTCAACTATGAAGTGATTCAGGCCAATTCCAATAGATTTATGATGGAGAAAAACATTTATATCTAGAAAGAGTACTGTGTGGGGGAAGCTAGGTGGCGCAGTGGATAGAGCACCAGCCCTGAAGTCAGGAGGACCTGAGTTCAAATCTGATCTCAGACACGTAACAGCTGTGTGACCCTGGGCAAGTCACTTAACCCCAATTGCCTCAGCAAAAAAGGAAAAAAAAAAAAAAAGAGTACTGTGGGGACTGAATGTGGATCACAAAATAAAATGTTCACCTTTTTTGTTGTTTGCTTGCTTTTTTCCCTCATTTTTTCCCTTTTTGATTTGATTTTTCTTGTGCAGAATAATAAATGTGGAAATATATATAGAAGAATTGCACATGTTTAATATATATTGGATTACGTGCTGTCTAAGGGAGGGGTGGGAGGAAAGTAGGGAAAAATTTGGAACACAATGTTTTGCAAGGGTGAAAAACTATTTTTGCATGTATTTTGAAAATAAAAAGCTATTGTAACAAAAAACAAAACAAAACAAAACAAAACAAAAAAACCAATGAGGTGATTCAAGTCAATTCCAATATAAGTGTGATGGTGAGAGCCAATTTCATCCAGAGAGACAATCATGGGGACTGAATGTGGATCACAGTATAGATTTTCACCTTTTTCTTGTTGTTTGCTTGTGTTTTTTTCCTTTCTCGTTTTTTCCCTTTCTGATCTAGTTTTTCTGATGTAGCATGATAAATGTAGAAATATGTTTAGAAAAACTGTACATGTTTAATCTTTATTGGATTAGTTGCTGTCTAGGAGAGAGGGGAAGGGAAAAAAATTTGGAACACAAGGTTTTGCAAGAATGAATGCTGTATATACACCCAGAGAGAGGGATATGAATGTGGACCACAACACAACATTTTCATGCTCTCTATTGATGTTTGCTTGCATTATGTTTCCCTTCTCAGATTTTTTCCTTGTATATCCAATTTTTCTTGCACAGCAAGATAAGTGTAAAAATATGTATACACATTCGATTTGTCAAGTATTTTAACATAATTAACATGTAGTAGACTTTCTGACATCTAGGGGAGGGGGGAGAGTAAGGGGTAAAAATTTGTAACAGAAAGCTTTGCAAGATCAATTTACCCATACATATGTTTTGCAAATAAAAAGCTTTAATAAAATAAAAAAAATAAAAAAGAATGAATGTTGTAAACTATCTTTGCATGTATTTTGAAAATAGAAAAAAGTTCTGACTTTATTAGTTTAGGAATTTCCATTAGTTCTCAGTAATTTATGAGCTTAGGGAGTAGTCCTGGGCAATGAGCAATGAGCAATGAAGTAAATTGCTGGGGACTCCAAAGAGTCCCTTAAACCATAGCACATAGACACCTTTCTACCTTGACTGACCCTTAATATTACATCTTTATTGTTGTTCAGTCATTTCAGTTATGTCTGACTCTTCGTGACCCCATTTGGAGTTTTCTTGGCAAAGAGACTGGGGTAGTTTGCCAATTCCTTTATTAGCCCATTTTACAAATGAAGAAACTGAGGAAAATAGGGTTAAATGACTTGCCCAAGGTCACACAGCCTAGTGTTTGAAGCCAGATTTAGACTCAGAAAGATGAGTCTTTCTGACTTCAGACCTGACCCTCTATCCATCATCTGCCATAGTTTTATTTTGGGGGTGTGGAAGATGGGGAGGTAGAGTTGAGTTAATAATAACATAATATATTACACATATATTATATGATAAATATTGCATTTATGTATAAATAATATATAACATGACATAATATAACATTATATTATATTACATATAGTAACAATGTAAACAAAACTTTTTTTGGTAAGGGATTGTGCTGGGGATGAGTTATGATTTCCTCCAATTGTATTTTATCTTATCTCATACTCTTACATTCTATCCTAATGGTTGCTAGTTATTCATGTTATCTCTAATTATCTTTGCCTCATTCCTCCTGAAACCTTGCATCTTTATTTCTTTTTTGGTTCTCTATATCAAGGTTCCCCTTCCTCCCCCCCAAAAAAAACCCTGCTTGCCAAAAAAACCCATGACCTTTGTTGTTCTTTGGCAGCATCTCTCACTCCCTAATAAAAGTACTATTTAGAGGGAAAAAAAAGTCTTTTCTTGTCTGCTCTGTGAAACTGACTGAAAAGAGCTTTTAAAAACAATAAGCCTCCCTCTAGTGGACAGCTGGCAGTCCTGCATAATAGCATAATGAACTCTGTTTTGAGAAGGAAATACCTTTTCAGTTGCTTGAAAGGATGTTGTATGGGGTTTGGGGAGCTGATTCAACATTTAAGGATGGTTCATTCTTTAGAGTCAATAATTCTCACTTACCTCCCTCTTTGAGGCTCCAAGTAGACTGTTTCTTTCTCTTCCTGACATACTAGCCAGCAGTTAGAAACAGGCAGCTGACATCTGGCAGCTTCTTGAGTTCACTGGATTCTCTCCATCTGTTTTTTTGTGAACACTTTCTCTCGCTCTAAATCACTAAATAGCTTTTCTTCTTGTCTCTTTAGCCTCAGGGTTGGTGTCAGAGGGATGAGTGAATGATTGCTTAAATGTACTAATGCAAAGCATCTGCTAAGTGCTTCTTATATACTGAACACTGTTCTGGGACAGAGAAAAAATCTCTCCATTAAAAAGTTGAAACTTTTTTTCCCTGAGGCAATTGGGATTAAGTGACTTGCCCAGGGCCACACAGTTAGGAAGTATTAAGTGTCTATGGCTAGATTTGAACTCAGGTCCATTCTAACTTGAGAGCTGGTGCTCTATCCACTGCACCATCTAGTTGTCCCTTGAAACTTCTATTTTGAAGACTTCATGGTAGAATAAAATTTGCTACCCATTATATTGTTTCCCAGAGATTTTAGAATTCTAGTTTCTCATTTGGCATCCAGATTGCCTTGAATTCTTAGGACACTGTTGCAGAAAGCCCATGTTATCATCTGTTGGTGATATTGCCCCAAATTACTAATTGCATGCAAGTGGAAGTTAGCCATTACCCTATCCAACTACTTGTTCTTTTTGTATTCTTTTGTGGGGTACTCTTGGTCAATAGGTCCAATCTAATATAGAATGCCTGGTCCTAGATTTAGGGAAATCATAGGCAAAATTAGACTCTTTGTTGTTTGAGATTCTTGGCTCACTGGACTTGTATTTCTTTAACCTTTACATTTAATTTAAAACATTTATTAAGTGTTTATTAGGTGATGGACATTATACTAGGTGCTAGGGATACAAAAACAAAATAAAAGTAGTGGATTCTACTAAGGTTGGGTTAGGATAATACTTAAGTAGATAAAAATATAAGCAAAATAAATCCAAAGTATTGATCACAAGGAATTAAAAAATGAGTTCAGGAGGATAAAAAAGTCTTCATATGGGATATGGTAATAAAGTTGAGTTTTGAAAAGATTCTGAGAATCCATATGTACAAAAATATTTATAATATCTTTGTGATGGCAAACCTTATCTTATTGGCAGTGATTGTAGTTTGTCTCTATTATATATAATACTTGCTGATAGTTTTAAATAGATGATACTGATCATTTTAAGGAAAATTCCATTTATTCCTATGCTCTTTAGTGTTTTTCAATAGGAATGGGTGTTGGATTTTTATCAAATGCTTTTTCTGCATCTATTGAGATAATCATATGATTTTTGTTTGTTTATTCATATAATTGATTATGCTGATAGTTTTCCTAATATTGAACCAGCCCTGCATTTCTGGTATAAATCTTACTTGGTCATAGTGTATTATCCTGGGGTTGACTTTCTGTAGTCTCGTTGCTAATATTTTATTTTGATCTTTCATTTTCAAAGAGGATCAATGACATTTTAGGATGATGTCCTGATTTGTGAATGAATTGGATTTAAGTGAGACAAAGTTGAACAAATTTGCCAGCCTCATTCTTTTTTCAAAGTTATTGAAGTTCAGTTGCAAAACAAAAGTCAAGTTAACTGTCCATGGCCTTGGATGCAATGGATAACTTTGGTGTCATCAATGTCCAACTAACCTCTAAGCACCCACAGCCCCTGCTTCAGCTACCTTCAGCTGAACAAATTGTTCTCATGTACCCATTCCATAAGATAAAGTCTTCATAAGCTTGACATTTCCCTGGTCACACAAGTACAAAAAAGAGAAAGTAATGTAATGAAAGCCATAGCAAAAAAAGAATGTCCAAAAGGAAGAATCACTTGACTATTTCAAAAGCTGCAGAGAAATCAGAATATTCTCTGAAAAGATACTGGATTTAGCCATTGGCCTCTTTCTAAGATGCAGTCTATTAAAGAGACAGTAGTTTGACTGAAGAAATTTCAGGATCAAAGGTGTTTTGGGGCATAATTTTAGGGGGTGCAGAAGGAATTAGTGAATGAGAAATTAAAGATTAAAGAAACAAGGAATGTTTGAGTAGAGCAAACTCCTGGAGAAAATGTAATGAAAAAGATCAGAATCACAAGGGGAAGGAGCTTAGTAAGAAGATCAATCTATTCATTAAATAGAATGGAGAGAGATTGATAAGGAATTGTTTTGAGATATAGAATGGGAGAAGAGGAATTTAAGGCAGATTGACTCCATTATCTCAGTACAGTAGAAATCACTTTTGCTGAAAGGGAGATGAGAGGCAGTGTGAGAACGATGAGACCAGAAAAAAAAGTCTGGACTTTTAAAAAATAATTTCTTTAAGCAGGGAGGATTCAGTTAATATAAGAGAACAAAAATGTGTAGTATTGTGTGGCTTTCTCCAGCACCATGGCAAGATACGACTGGCAAAAGGACAAGTGAGCAAAAGGATTGATAGTTATTGATTCATGGATTTGGACTGGGTAATAAAAATGAAGTGAATCTCAAAAGATCACTGGATCATAAAAGTTAGAGCTGGGTCAGGGGGAGGGAAGCCATCAAGTCCAACTCTCTTCTTCAGGTGATAAAGCAGACACAAAGAAGTAACACAATTTGCTCAGGTCACAGTGCAGAAATTGAACCAGGTCTCAGATCCAACATTGCCCTAGTCATTATGCTAAGTTGTGGTGAAAAGGCTGGAAAACATGCCATCCAAAGGTGAAAGAGTTAGAGAGCTTGAAATATTTAGCCTAAAGAAAAGAAGGCAGAGAGCGAGACTGTGTATGCTGCCTTCAAGTCCCCGAAAGGTAGTAGTTTAAGTTACTGTGACCTGGAATTTGAATCCAGGTCTTCCTAACTTCAATTCTAATGCTCTAATTGTACTATGTTGCCTCTGGGTGAAGTTGCCAAATGATGGTGACAAAGGAGTAGTCTTAGAGTGCGTTATTATCAAGCAATATGCCTGCTCCTCCTCCTGACCTACTGCTTCAGAGAGATGATAAAACAGATCTATAGCATCTTCTGAGGAGAATTAGGTTAATGAAAGAATATGAAAAGAGCTTCAGATGACAGGAAAAGCTGATAAATGTTGGATTGGGTGGGGGGAAACTGGAATACCAATGCATTGTTGGTGGAATTGTGAATTGATCCAACCATTCTGGAGAACAATTTGGAACTATGCTCAAAAGGCTATCAAACTGTGCATATTTATAGTCTGTATCATAAAAAAAAAATCACAGAACATGGAAAAGGACCATATGCACAAAAATGTTTGTAGTAGCTCTTTTTGTAGTGGCAAGGAAGTGGAAATTGAGTGGATGTCCATCAGCTGGAGTATGGCTGAATAACTTATGGTATATGAATGTAATGGAATATTATTGTTCTTTGAGAAATGATGAGGGGCAGCTAGGTAGCACAGTGGATAGAGCATCATCCTTGAAGTCAGGAGGACCTGTGTTCAAATCTGGCCTCAGACACTTAACACTTCCTAGCTATGTGATCCTGGGCAAGTCACTTAACCCCAATTGCCTCAGCAAACATAATTAGGAAAAAAATTATTTAAATGATCAGAAAGAAAGGAAAAGAACTTATGTTTATTTATAAATGTTTATATCAGCTCTCTTTGTGGTGCCAAAGAACTGAAAATTTCAGGGATGCCCATCAGTTGTGAAATGGCTGAACAAGTTGTGGTGTATGTTTGTGGTGGAATTCTACATGCTATAAAAATTACATGCCTTTGAAAAACATAGAAAATTTGCATAAAATAATGAAGAGTAAAATGAACCAAGCTAAGAGAACATTGTATACAGTAACAGCAATATTGTTTTAAGAAATACTTTTGAGTATAGGCAAGACCCAAGATGGGGAAGACTTACTTGAACTCTTCCCCCAAACCACTCCAAATTTCTTTAAATAACTCTCAACAAATTTTAGAGCATCAGATCCCACAAAAAAATGGAATGGAACAATATTGCAGCTAGAGAACTTGGAAGGTCAGCAGGAAAAGTCTGTTGTACCAGAGTAGGAGTCCAGTGAAGTCTCAGTGTGGGCCATGCTAGCACAACCTTAGCCCCAATCTCAGCCTGGGGTGTCAGCAAAGCAAAAGAGGGACTTTGGAGCCTCTGAATCAGTGGCAGTATGGAGATTTTCAGACCTCTAAGTCCAGAGACATCAAAGCCAACTTGAAAGGTCAACAACAATGGTTTGTCTCACTAGGATGAGAGGGCCTTGGGAAACCAGAAAAACAAGAGCAGGTAATGGCAGTGTGATGGCAGCAGCTTCCAGGTCTCTTTACTAGCAGAAAAGAAAGACTTTTGCTTTAGAACACTAGAACTTATAGCTATAGTGAAGTGGGGACCCTCCCCAGATACTCCACAGTTCCAGGATAGAAAAGAGTGTGCTTGTGGTCAAGTCCTTAGAAGGATCTTTTAAAATAACTACACAAAATCTCTGAGAACCTCTGCTGATGAACTGCAGGCCCAGATGTGCTGTGGAGATATGACCCTCGGTGTCTAGCACATGGTGAGTGCATAAGCAGAGGGGCAGACACACTATTGGCTTCAGGCACTTAGAGGAGGACAGTGCTCTTGGTTTCCATTTCGGGCCAGAAGGGAGAGCTAAAGTAGGACCTGAGGTCAGAGGCACCATACCCCATTACACCAATAATCTATTACCAAATAAATAAATAAATAAACATGCAAAGGAGAAAGAACCCAACCAAAGAACAGTACTATGGGAATAGAGAAGGAGCTTCATCTTCCTGAAGTTAAAAAAAAGCCTTGACTGCTCCTGAAGAATTCATAGAAGAACTCAAAAAAGATTTTAAAAATGAAATTAGATTCATGAAAATAATTTTTAAAATCTTATAAAAAGAAAATTAGAAAAGAAGATTCAAAAGCTTAAATGACTGCTTGAAAACTAGAATTGGGCAAGGGGAAGCAGTGAAGAGATGAGACCAAGAAATAATAAAATAAAATATAAAGAATGAAAAATAGAAGATAATGTGAAACATTTTATAAGAAAAACAACAGACCTAGAGAACAGATTCATGAGAAAACAAGAATAATTGTAGACTACCTGAAAGCTTCTTTAAAATTTTTTGATACAATTGATTAGTTAAATTGTCCTGAGATATTAGAACAAGAAAGAAAAGTAGAAATGAAAAAAAAAAATCTACTAATCACCCCTGAAAGAGATTCTATGAGGAAAACTTATAGGAACATCATAGTCAAATTCCCAGATCAAGGAAAAAATATGAACAAGAAAAAAAATTCAAATACTTTGAGGCCACAAACCAGAATCACACAAGACCTAGCAGTTGGCTGCATTATAACATTATATATCAAATAGCAACCGCCCACCCCCCAAAAACACCTAAGGTTGTGACCAAAAACATCATACCCAGCAAAGTTAAGCACAATCACGAACAAAAAAAGGATATTCAATGAATTGACAGATTTTCAGGATTTTGTTGCTAAAGATCTGAATTTATATAGAAAAATTTAATATTAATAGAAAAATGGTTATATAAGATCCAAGAAAAATATAAGGTAAGGGGCAGCGCACAGTGGATAGAGCACCAGCCCCTAAGTCAGGAAGACCTGAATTCAAATCTGGCTTCAGACCCTTAACATTTCCTAGCTGTGTAACTCTGGGCAAGTCACTTAACCCCATTTGTTTCAGCAAAATATATATATGGTGAACATCAAAGACTAATTTCAAAGGAAAATTAAAGAAATATCAATGAAGAAAAGCTGCTTCTGTTTTATATGTGGAAATATAAACAATATGTCTAAGATTGTCATTAATAATTGGGCAGTTCAAAAGAAAGATTGGGATACAGCTAAGAATAATGTGATTCTAAAAAGCTAAACCATGTAGGAAAAGATAAAGAGAATAATTATTCTGTATGAATGAAGTTCAAGAGCAAGAAATGATACAGAAGAATTAGGTGAAGTTCTAGAACCCTACTCTCATCTAGGATGGGTTAAAGAGGGAACAATTCATATATATATCTAGAAGTGTATAAGTCTTCTAAATATATAAATACATAAGAGGGGTAGGAAATAAGGGGAGGGGAAGTGTATTAGAAGAGTGTGTAGATCAACAGGAATAAGATAAAGTATAGATTATTGGGAATAGGACGTTCTTAACTTCTTGGATGTCTTATATCCCTTGGGTGGTCTAGTGAGGCTTCTGGACCCCTTCTTAGAAATATTTTTAGATGTATAACACATAGGATTTCAAAGGGAACAAATGATTGCATTTGATTTCAAAGTCCATAGACCCTGGAGTCAAACCTCCTGATTGAACTCAATGACTTTGAGGAAGATGAGAATTGGGGAGGTTGAGTCACTTGCCCAGGTCACAGGAGAGAGTAACAGAAGGAAGCTAATTCCAAATCCAGCCCTTTTGCAGAAACTAGGGGGAGGATGGGTATCTGGCTCAGGCTTTTCCCTTTATTGGTGAGGAAGACAAGTAAAGGAGTGCTGCCCCCACTTCCCAAATCTACCTACTTTGTCTTTGGGCTGAAAAGAGGAATGGAAGGGATACCCCAAGCCATTCTTAGGGATTTCTGAAAAACTGGGAAGAGCTAGAGAGGGGATTGGAAGGGCAAATGTTTTAAAAGAAGAAAATGAAGTTATGAATTGAATCTCTGCCCAAGTCACAGATGTAACCGGGGAAAGTCTGTCTCTACTTTCATGGGACAAGGAATACACAATAAAAAAGCCACTAGTTTTTAGGACAATAGTTAGTAGGGATGGGAGAATCGAAGGATTTTTTTTTCAGAATAGGGAGATGGGCATATTTTTTTAGGCAACAGGGAGATAGTAGAGAGTGAGAGATGTAAATTTTTTCATAGCAAATGGCCTTTTTCTGTAAAATATGAGGTCAGGTTCTTTATTGAGAGTGGGGTGAGAGTGGGTTATAAAAGGTTTGAGGGATACAAAGACTTGCCATGGAGAATGTGAAAGTGAGTTGTGGAGAGTGTGAGACTGAGTTGAAACAAGGGAAAGAATTACATGAACTTATGCTTAATGAAAAGCGCAGAATCAGGAGAACATTGTACTCCTTACAGCCTACCTTATACAACAGGAACATTATGTGATGATCAACTGTGATAGATTTAGCTATTCTTATCAATACATTCATCTAAGACAATTACAAAAGACTCATGATGGAAACTATTATCTACATCCAGAGAAAGAACTATGCATTCTGACTGCAGATTGAACATTCAGATTTTAACTTTTTTCCCCCTTTTTCATGGTTTTTCCCTTTTGTGGGAAACCACACTGCACAGGGATCCAAAGAAGGTAAGAGCAAAGTAAGTATCAATGGTAGGTTTTCTGAAGGAGTTTAGCTATGAAAGGGAGGAGAAATGTAGAATGACAGCTTGTGGGGATGGATAAATGAATAAATTTTTTTGATAGGGAAAAGACATGAACATATTTGTAAGCTTGTACGGAAGCATAGTAGATAGGAAGAGATTGAAAATTAGAGAGTAGGGATAATATAGGAGGCAACTTAGTAGAGAAGGATGGAATGGAATCACTGCAAATCACTATGTAGAAAAGTTTGTCTGGACAAAGAGACATGGCTAGCACTTCATGAGACACAAGTGGAGAATAAGACAAAGAGAACATAAGAGATGTGAGATGGGGAATGGAGGAAAAAAGGTAATTCTCATCAAACAGCTTTAGTTTTTAGTTTTTAAAAATGAAATATTAAGCAAAGTTCTCAGCTGAAGAGTAGGGGGAAGCTATGGGAAACTTTAGAGATGAAGATTTGGAAAAGTCATCACTAGGATTCTTAGACTGAATGGCCTCTGAGCACAGGTCCCCTACACTCCCAAAGCAGGGAGACCCTGGAGTATTTTAGGAGTTCCCAGGAAGCCGAGACACCTATTTGGACATTTGGACTTGATCTAGGTCACATTTTTTGTATTCTCAAATTTAGCAACATAACATTTAAATAGTTCACCTATTCAGTGTCAGGCCCTGTCCATAATTGGAACCAAAGCAGCAGTCTTCTCTGCACCCCAACAAAGAAATACAGAAAAGTTCATTTCTGTTCTTAAGCTAACATTCTATGGAGGCAAATAGAATATGCAGAGATTTTAATTTTTGCAGCACACGTTTATGCAGGAAATTCTTGACGCAGAAATCCCCTGAAATACAAATTGTAATCTACTTGGTAGTCTTTGAGAAACAGATACACAAGCATCAATACAAAGTAACTTAGAAAAGATTTACAGCTTAGTCATGGGGCTGGGGTTAAGGTCTCTTGTAGGAGGAGGCATCTGAGCAGTGATTTGAAGCCAGGGAAGTAAGGGAGAATGAATTCCAGATACAAGAGACAACCTGGACAAAATCCTGAAGGCTGAAAATGGTTTGAGTATAAAAACAAATGGTCAATTTGGCAGGCACTAGCATGTGCAAATAACATGCTTAGATTATATTGGGGTTTTCCCCTTTATATAGGAATTTGGGTATGTCATGGAGAAAAGTTTACCCAAAGACCAAAAATGTATTTTGGGCTAATAAAGTCATTTAATCAGAGTGAAGCCAAGTATAGAATAAGCTGCCTTGAGAGGTAGTGAGTTCTACATCTTTGGAGGTCTTCAAGGAGAGGTTAGCCACTTAGCACCACCCATACTAGGAATTCCTTTCAAATAGAGGTTAGATTTGATGGCACTGAGATCACTTCCCATTCTCGCTTGTTGGGGTCCAGAAATTTGGGGACCCCTGATGAAAAGTTTGTTTTTGAATTGAGGATCAGAGGGTGTGGTGTATATTTCCCTGAGAAACATGAAACCCTGAGATTGCTGATAATGGCTCAAATGAAAAGGCTATTCATAGTGAATATCCTCAAGGTGTGCTCTGTTGTCAGGAGGAAAAACCCCACTTTCTTACTGAATACCTCCTTTCAATACAAACTTAATTGCTAATGATAGGTGTGGGCTAGTGGATAAAGGGCGTGACCCCAGAGAGTGGGGGAAGGAAGGAGGCAAGGAGGAGGGGTCAGGTGAGGAGGAGGAAGATATAAGACAGGCTGGCTGTAAGGGAGGGGCAGAGAGCTTAATAAAGAACTGCCTTATTCCATCCTCCTCTGGCTTGACTCTCCTTTGGATGAATATGCTGGGCGTGTCCGGATGCCCGCCCTGGGGGGGGGGGGGGAAGAGGGAAGATCCCAGCTACCCTTAAATATTGCACCTAGCACTCACTTTTTGAGATTCTATGTTAAACTGACTCATTTGCCTTTCAAACGAATTGGCATTTACAGAAAATGTGTATTTTGAATTATAAAATTCCAAATCACCTCAATTAGTCACTTCAAGATCATTAAAGCCTGTCGGAGAATCAATTTTCCCACCAGATGGCAGTGTACCAGGCCCCAGATCTGCACACTCTTACTTCCTGGTGCCCAAGCCTGAGGCCAGGTGGATCATTTGGGAACTAGTCTGGATCCTTGCAAGATCTAGAACATGTTTCCTTCCCAGTGGAGCCAAGAGATGCATTGCCAAGCCATGCCACCTTGTATTTGCTTTTTGATGTAAGCTTTGATAGGTCAGGGATAACAAAGTCCAAGAGTTAGACTCCATGAAGAGATTTGCTGGGAGCCAGATGGTGAGGATTGAAATTCCCAATTACCAGGTAACATTGACTCTCCCAACCATGAACCACTACTCAGAAGTAAACTTAGGGGAAAATACCATGTAGACTTGATTCAGTCTTTGCCCACTCTTTTCAGGAACCAACTTTAATTCAGAGAATGAATTTCCAGGTATTAGGGAGAAAATGTTATTGTTCTGCCTTCTATCTTCTCCAAAAACAATCTTTTGTAAAAGCTAGCTGATGTTAATTGGTTAAATGGAACAAGGATGCTGATCCTTAAGGTGTCTAACAACCAGAATGGAGGCACAAGTGGTTGATATTAGAGAAAGTCATCCCACTGCCTTTCAGGTTACCTCTAGAATTTCTAGAGGAGCCCTATGATTGATTTTGCTATAGGAAAATGAGGTCAGTTGAATTATGTAAAATTTTTGTAGCAATCCTTTTTGTAGTAGCAAGGAACTGGAAACTGAATGGATGCCCATCAGTTGGAGAATGGCTGAATAAGTTATGGTATGTGAATATCATGGAATATTGTTCTATAAGAAATGATCAGTAGACTGATTTCAGAAAGGCCTGCAGAAACTTACATGACTGATGCTGAATGAAGAGAGTAGAACCAAGAGAACACTGTATACAATAACAAGATTATATGATCAATTGTGATGGACTTGGCTTTTTTTCAACAATGAAGTGATTTTCAAGGCAATTCAAAAGACTTTTGATGGAAAGAGCCATCAGAATCCAAAGAGAATTATAGAGACTAAATGTGGATCAAAGCATAATTTTTTTCATTTTTTTGCTTTTTTTTTTCTCTTTTTTGCTTTGCTTTTTCTTGTGTAGCATGGCAAATAAGGAAATATGTTTAGGAGAATTGCCCATGGTTAACTTATATTGAATTGCTTGCTGTTTTGGGAGGGAGGAGAAAGGGAGGTCCCATCACTAGAGATAAACTGAAGCAAGACTTAAAAGGATTTCAGTTATTCCACACTGGCTCTCCAACTCCTGAAAAAAAAAATTGAAGCGGGCTAAAGGTGCTCTTAATATTGTTCTGAGCATTCACCTCCAGAGAGAAAACTGAACGCTAATGTGGTAGGCCCTAAAATATGTGACAATCAAAATATTTTACATTGCCATAATTTCACTTAAAAACTAAGTTAACTTTCTTCCTTTTTTTCTTTTTAAACTTTTATCATTTTTAAAAAAATTATATCTTGATAAACAGGATTGATAAATTGCCTTAAAATCATATCTGATGATTTACAAAATGAGCGTATTCATTTTCTTTTTTCTTAGTTTTCACTGAGAGCTGTTCTTTGGTGTCTGGTGGTTGTTATCCTATGTAAAACAAAAAACACAAAATGAATTTATAAATATTTTATATCTTTGTATTAGCAACTGATAATATTTCCAATTACAAAGTTATCTAAAAACTTTATATTAAGTATTCTATTATCTAACCATAGTACCTGAACTGAAACCCAATTTCCTATTAGATCCCATATTCTAGAGTCTTCTTTTCCTAAGCAAAAATTCTGCAAACATGTTTGGTTTAGCTTTAATATTTTTCTTTTTCAAATCAATAAATTAAAAAATGAAAGATCTGGAAGACAAATCACAAGCTACCCTAAACATTTTAACGCTGGTAAACTTCTTAGTCTGTTGATGACTTATATGACTTCATGTAATTTTTTAAAATAGGCTGAAGGAAATGCTAAATTAAGAACCATTGGCTTTTCATCTTAATATATTACTTAATATTTGGGTCAAAAAAGATAAAATAAAGAAAACAAATCAATATGCAAAATGTTCATATTGTAAAATTCAAGACAATGCGACATTCATTCTAATTCTTAATTCTGAAAATTTTTCTATATTCATTAGTCCAATTAAAGAGTTTGGTTTCTGTCTGCTTAAATCCCACTTCAATAACTAGAGATTCTGGAAAGCCATCTCACTGGCACAAACTGGACCAGGTCTTACCCAATTCAAAGGATCTAAATCTGAACTCAATGAGATTCAAACTAGAGTTTGTGGGGGTTATTTGTGAACCAGAGGCAAACAAAGTTTTAAGATAATACCCTGAGATTAGCTGGATAGTAATGATTTTCCTTCTCTTTACAGGCAATAGAAGAAATACACAGAAAAATTATGGAATAGTATAAAAATTCTTAACTATTTTTACACCAACAACAAATTCTTCAGATAGTTAATAACCAAGTATGGAAGCTCCTTTTTTGAATAGCTAAGGAATTGTATTACAAATTAAAGTTAAAATGCTTTCAGGATCTATACTTTAAAAATGGTCAGTTTTGATGAACATTATGGCAATTAATATCTCATTGATATAGTACTTTTACCTATTTAAAAGAGATGTGAGAAAACTAAATAAAGATGAGATAGTTTGTTCTTACTTTACACACAGTTTTAACAGGTTATATAGTTTTCTATAGCTGCCAATGAGGTTATGGGAGAAGGGAAAGGAGAAAAGGCAGGCAAATGACCCTAAGAATAATCTATATAAACTGACAATGTCTGAGGTGATTGAGTTTCCAAAATATCATTATATTACAGCATAGTAAATGATGTTCATAATGATGACCATTCAGTCATCAAGAAAAAGTCCAAATTCCATTTTGAATGCTCAGCTTTAGAAAGCAAAGATGTAATAAGACTTTAGGAAGGTTTCCATTTAAAGTAGTTAAAATAAAACGAAGTTTGCTTAAAGAGCAGAGTGAGGGTTCAATTATCCAGAAAATTAGCTGATGTTTATCCAAGTCTGATAATACTTCAATAAAAGAATCAAGTGTCATTCAATTCACATTAAAGCTCATTTTCATTCTTCAAAAAAAATTAAAAAGCAAATGTTACCTATACTATCCTATAATGCTTATTTACAATTATTGCTTTTTTATTAAAGCTTTTTATTTACAAAACATATGCATGGGGAATTTTTCAACATTGATCTTTGCAAAGCCTTTTGTTCCACATTATTCCATCCTCCCCCCCACCCCTCTCCTAGATGGCAGGTAGTCTAATACATGTTAAATATGGTAAAATATGTTAAATCATATATATATACACACATACATATTTATACAATTATCTTGCACAAGAAAAATCAGAATGAGAAAAAAAAAAACCTAAGAAAACAAAATGCAAGCAAACAACAGTGTGAGAATGCTATGTTGTGATCAACCCAAGATCCCCTCTCTGGGTTTAGATGGCTCTCTTCATTACTGAACAATTGGAACTGGTTTGAATTATCTTATTGTTGAAGAGAGCCATGCCCATTAGAATTAATCAGTCTTGTCGTCTATAATGATCTGGTTCTGCTCATTTCACTTAGCATCAGTTCATGTAAATCACCCCAGGCCTCTTTGAAATTAATTTTGTTTGTACAAAACCTTTTTAACTTAATATAATAAAAATTATCTATTTTGTGATCAATAATGGTCTCTAGTTCTTTGGTCACAAATTCCTTCTTCCTCTACAGATCTGAGAGTAAATCATCCTACATTCTAATTCGTTTAAAATATCATTATGTCTAGATCACAAATCCATTTCAACCTTATCTTAGTATATGGTGTTATGTGTGGGTCAATGCCTAGTTTCTGCCATACTCTAGATCTTGTTATCCCTAATTAAATTTTTTACAGGAAGAATCTCTTTGGAGATCTCTATGATGCTTATGCTGATGCCCTCTGTATTTGTCAGCCATGTCCCAAAACACTGGGTGTTCCTCCTTTTCTGAATCTGATAAACTTTAGGTGGTTTCTGCAAGTCCTTTAATCAGCTTTATAGAATCTGTTTTTGGATTGAGAGATTATCGTGGCATGATGCTTAACCATCTCATTCATACTTTTTCTTCCAGACTTTTTCCTTCTGGATCTTAAAGTTCACACTTGAGTCTTTCATTGAGTCAACTTTTATTTCATCCTGAAATCTCAACAGAGATGTCTTTTGTTCTTTCTCTAGAAAATTATCATGCTCTTATTTAGTCTAATTTTGTCTCTCTGAATAGTTTTTCAGGTTTAATAACCTTTCAATTTTAGAAGTATTTTCTGAAATAAAAAATAAGTATAAAAAGAATGTAATTAAGCTCTAGCTATATCAACACACCAATAGTTAAATCATGGTAAAACAAAACAAAACAAAACAAACCAACCTCAGATTGCATGGTTTATCTAACACACTTCCTTTTTAGAATCTAGAAAAAAAAGTTGTTTAAAATCTTTTGGATTAAGTTTTTATTTGCCAATTAATTTTATTTTTAGTTTAATTTTTGCTATTTTTCAATAGGATGTGATGTATCCTTTTTATCAAAATGGGCTTCTGATTGACTTTTAAAGTTCTAGTCATACTTGTATCAAACATTAATTCCCCACTTTCTCCAAAAAAGCAAATAAAATAGTGGGAGAAGGCTGATATATATGCTAAGGAGATAAAAATTGCTAATTCTCTGAAGATATTCCTAACTAGTCCTTTTTACTTCCCATGCAAACTTCTCAAAAGGATTAAGAGTAAATTTGTTGTTGGTACTGGGTTCCAATTCCACTGAGTAGATTAGAAAATAAGATACATTGATGCAGCTAGGTGGCACAGTGGATAGAGCACTCAGGAGGACCTGAGTTCAAATTTGATCTCAGACATTTAACACTTTCTAGATGTGTGACCCTGGGCAAGTTACTTAACCCCAACTGCCTCAGCAAAAAAAGAAAAGAAGATAGATTTTCAAACCTCCAGCAAATCCAATATAGTTTTGTTTCATTTTAAAATTATCTTTTATACCATAGATATCTTTAAATATGCTACTAATACTTGGCTCATCTGGATAAAGTCCATTGCTATTCCAAGGATAGAAAAAATGTCATATCCTGGTTGTAGACTTCTATCTGAAATGTATATATATATATATGCATGCACATATACATATATATATATATGTAACAGATCTGACTAGTAGTAAAAACAGAGTATACCATATCTATTTCAAGAAATCTCTTGTGATAAAAAAAAAGATGAGAAAAAATTGGCTTCTAAGTTGTTGAAGTACCTAGAGATTGATGCCCAGAAGCATTATCACAATTCCTTATACACATTTGGAACTACTAAGAATCCAGGCACCTAATAACAAGTAGTTAATTTCTCACTATTGCAGATTCCTCCATAACATAGCCCTAACCAATTAATCATCTAGACTCTACACTACCTCCAATGTAAAAAACTTAAACACTTTTAATTGTATTAAAAAAGGTTTAATTTCTATCTTTACAAGATAGTTTGTCTTAAATTTTCTTTTGGAGCAAAATTAGAATGTAGTTCCTCCTTTTGCATGAAAATCCCTTCAAAATTTTTAATAGTTGACATTCAATCTAGAATCTATTTCCTTAGTTCTTCTCTTCCATCTCCTGAAATTTCTATCTTGAAAATTCTATCTCCTGAAATTGATTTTGAAATCTAATCTTGAATCATCTGTCCAACTCATTATTTAAGCTAGTTCATCTAACTTCCTATTATAGTCATCATACAAGTATAACAATTAAAACAATCATTTGCTCAGCATAACTCAACAGTTCCTATTCAAAGTCGATAGACTTTGAATATTATAGGACATTGTTAATTTTTATTGGAATACTTGAGTAGATAATAATACTTAAAACTGAAATTTTTTGTTCAATATTTACCTTGCTTTCTTTTGGTAACTTGAATATCTTCTTTAAACCCAATATAAGTCTACTTCAAAATTGATTCTTTTGATCTTAAAGTTTTTCATTAGAAGATATCTCCCCTTCTCTAAATTCTTTCTTGCTTTCTGTGTTATTCTTACCACCACCTACAGTTCCCTGTGGTAGTTTTATTATTTTTTCTTTTATGTGATGTTTTGATCTGAAGAACTGAAATCTCTTGTTGCTTTTGTTCTCAACATCTTTAATTTATGTAATTATTATCTGAGAGTTCTGAATCTGTATCAAATACTTCTTGTACGTTACTCATGTCTTCTCCTTTATTTATAGTCTCCACAAAGATAGTAATAGCTGTCAATTATCCGTCCACTCTCTCTCTATTCATTAGGACTCATGAGATTTAAGATCTTCTGATTTTACTTTGTCTTTGTGAATTTTCAAAAGTTTTATCTTCAGTTTTTTTCATAAGTCTCCCAACAAGACCTAACATATTATGTTCTATTGATTCTGCCTTCAGAGTTTTGTTAAGCTTCTTGATATCCACCTACCCTGTGTTCTACTGAACACACATTTCTACTTCACTATTTTAAGAGACTGCTTGACACTTTTCATATCTTCTATTGGTCTTCTGATCCTGGTCAGATCATCTTCTGATTCATATTTCATCAAGAGAGCATTCTTGTTCTTTGACCAATTTGAAGGGTGATTAAGTTTTCCTTAGAAGTCTCTTGAGGCCCACCAGATCCAGATCTGCAGATGAGTGAGCTTTTTGCTTTGAAGTCTCCTGATTGACATTTCTGTTGCTTCTGGGACTCTCTCTATGCTTGCCAGAGGGTCTTTTGCCTTAGGAGTCCTCAGAAATCTTTCACTGCACATCACAACCTCCTCTGGTTCTGCCTTGTTTTGAGGGAGTCTTCATAAGTGTCAGCATTGGTGAGCTCTTCCACCTCAGTTTGCTGCTTACTGTCCTCATCAACTTCTTTTGGACTTTGGTACTGGAGGCAGAACATACTACTTGCTTTGGGCTTGTCCTGAGATTTTTCTGAACTTTCCCATCATTCTCAGCAGAGTCTGCTGCTTTCTTGCCTTCTGCTCTTGGTGTGGGAGTTGCCCCTAAGTTCTCTGATAGCGACTCTTCTGTTAATTTTTTTACTTTGAGATTCTTATTTTCTTCATTCCTCCTACTGCTATAGCTCATGCTTGATGTTTGTTACAGTTCTTGGGGCAGCCATCTCATTTGGACACACAATACCTAGCTTCAGACTTGGCATTTGGTCACCTCTTATTGGAGAGCACTCTTCACTTTGAAATGAAGTTTTTTTTTTTTTTTGGTGTGTTTTGGGATCCCTGCTGGCTGGCTGGTGACAGGTGGCTCCTTATTTGATCTAACTTTTAAGGAAGTTGTGATTCTTAACTGATTTTCTAATATTTCTTTTAATTTGTTAAGGCTTATGTGTAGTTTTATATTGAACTTCTTTCCCTTTTGTTTGGTATTTCAAGATGATGTTCTTCTCCCTGTAAAGTGCTGAGCCTTGAATTTGGTGTTTCTGGGATGAGAATAATTCAGATCTAAATTTTTATTTCATTGATGGTATAAATTTTTGTGTAGCCTTATCTGCATTTCCATTTTCTAATTTTTGGTGTTTTAATTCTGTTAAGATATGGTTTGATTCATTTTCCTTTGATGTACAAGTCCTTCAGCCTTTTTTGTACTTGATGTTAATATTTTATGATCTTCTATATCAACACCTGGATTCATTATTTCCCATGAAAGGGATTTTAATTATATTATTTTCTTTCCCAGGATTGTCAGTTTCTTGGGCATCAGTCACTTAAAAAATGCTTGGGGGCCAATAACTCTTATGCATCTTGAGTAGTGAATTCTGATTCTGTCTCTTTGCTGTAATAAATGGCAGAATACAGATAATAATGAAACAAAAATATGCTTTTATGAAATCTGTAGAATTCAAGGCCTACCACTCTCTCTAATTTGTTTGTATTTTCATAGTTTCCTGGCTAATGATATTTACCATATTTAACAAGATAATGCAAATCTGTGCCTACCCAGGTAAAGCACATATAGATATGTTGCATTATATGTAAATGTGATATAGACATACATAATTAAGCTAATATAGTGTGTTTTAAAGACAGAAACTGAAATAAATCAGGTTTTGGAAGTTTGCATTTAATTCTAGAGTATCCAGGGAACTAATTAAAGATTTTTGAGTATACATATTATTTATAAAGATAGGAAAATAACTTTTAAAAACTCTGTGAGGAAAAGTTTGTGAAGAGAGAAGATAGGGGCTGGAAGCAAGGAGGCCCATAAGAAGTCAAAACTAAAAGTAATTTAGTGCCTAAAAAAAATTAGGGTGTTAGTCATGTTAGTCAGGGGAAAGAGGCTGGATATATCCATGGAGGGAAATTTAACAAGACTTGGCAGTTGATTTGATGGGACTGGCTGGTAAGAATTAAGAGTCAAAATATTCTTTCTAAATTGTTCCTGATTATAAGAAATGTTTAATGTTTAACTGAAGTATCAGAAGAATGCCTAAAGTGTACAACTACATTTATATATTAGTTCCAGTGATTATTATAAAATAAATTCTCCTATATAAAATAAATTCTTCTTTATGTAATTTTGATTTAGTAAGTGTCCAGCTCTTCAGGCTGAAGATTAGCTATGGCAACGCATGGTACCATCTATGGGCATGGAAGGGGTTTGACACAGGAAGAGAATGTTCTTGAGGCTACAGTAGCTCTGGCAGTTATAAACAAACATTTCAGGAGGCAGCTAGGCGGCACCTAGTGAATAGAGCACCAACCCCTGACTGTCAGGAGGACCTGAGTTCAAATCTGACCTCAGATACTTAACACCTTCTAGCTATATGATCCTGAGCAAATCACTTAACCCCAATTGCCTCAAAGGAAAAAAGAACATTTCAGCAAGTCACCATTCCAAAAGTCTTACTGAAGAAGAAATAAAAGGAAAATAACCATATTCATTAGCTGAAGTGGACAATGGACACTGATTTGAAGAATATGTTGTGAATGTACTTTACAAAACTTTTCTCCACACAAAAATGAGGTAGTTGTATTAATCTCAGGATTCCATTTCTTATATGGATTTTAAACATCTTTGTTAACTGTCTAATTTATATTAATGAAGAAAAT
The DNA here is from genome assembly GCA_023553655.1 of Myrmecobius fasciatus. Classification (NCBI taxonomy): domain Eukaryota; kingdom Metazoa; phylum Chordata; class Mammalia; order Dasyuromorphia; family Myrmecobiidae; genus Myrmecobius; species Myrmecobius fasciatus. Next base: position 34,911 of record JAJPUD010009779.1, on the reverse strand, counting down.
AAGTGACATATTAATGTATCTATATTAAAACATAGTAGTACTGTGTAAAATATGTACTATATTATATATGTATATATGTGTATTTCAAAATAAATATGTAAACAATACTTTCCCCAAAAGAGAACAATGAAACATCACCCTATCCTCCACTCATTTTTTGTAAAGAGATCACTTCTCAAAATCCAGGGCACCCAAACTTAGGCTATTCCTATTTCAAACAAAGCAAGACCTCCTCCACTCACTATTCATAAAGATTTCTTCTCAAAATCCAGGTAGTACCCAACTTAGAGCTCCAAATCTCTTAATTTCCATTCCATCTCCCTTCCACTAGTTTTCAGTACTTCTGACTCTAAAACTTTCTTCTCCTGAGCACATACAACAAGATACATAACAGTATTAAACAGTGTTTAAAACAGAGGTGTTCCCAACATTCTGCAAGACCCATAAAGGTAAACTTACTTTTTCAATATCAGCTATACATTCAATCACTATGCTGCAGGGAGAGTTTGCATGGTCTGTATACTAAAGTGATTCTTAGCCTGCTTTGCTGACTGCTGTAAAGTAAAAAGAAACATTTACAAAAATCAAATTCAGTATTTCTTAATACTGCTCAGAGGACACTCATAAGAATATAAATTCAATGTGTAATACACATATATTTATATGACACATTCACATAACATGTATTATATTTGTATACAAATACAATGTGCACAGAAATGTCAAGTATAATGTGCACATACCTGTCAAATGCTCTCCAAATTTCTATAATGTATCTTGGGAGTTAAAGCTTTTTTGTTATTCTTCTCTAGAGACTATATATTTTACAACACTTGCTTGTGGTTTCCTAGTGCCAGCATCTCACTACATTTGCCAAAGAGTACACAACAGTTAAGAAAAGTAACAAACAATAAAAAGAAATTTATTCAAACAAAAGCTGAAATAACTTTTCATTCTAGAGAAAACCAATCAACAAAGACAAAAACAAAACCTTCCCTAATACTGATACCACCTAATACTGCAAAAGCATAAGCACGACAAAACATCCATAAAATCCTATTTATTGCTTCTTTCCCAAATAAAGTCTTGTTTTCTTTCTCCACCAACTCCCCCAACTCCCTGCTCCTTTCCTAAAGGTACATATACACAATATATGCTAAAGTGGATTAATTCAGCTTGTATACATATATAATCCTTGTATAAAAATTAAAGTCCCTAACCCCCCCCCAATCCTATGATTATCCTCTTAGCTGTCCAATGCCAAAATGTTAATTAAAACTGTCCACCATCAACTGCAAAGTTGTATTGGAGACCTCCAGAATGTTAAAAAAGAAAAATATTACTTTCAAAAAATAGTATCTTCATATTCCCCTCCCTTTGTTTTTGGTCCTGAAGGCCTTATTGGCTGCTTCCTTTTATTTTGAGGGTGCCATGTTCATATTCAAACCTGAAGAGGGTAAGATAGTTTAACGATTTAAAAACCTTATCAGGTAAAAGTATAGCAAGCAAGCCAATTACCTAGTGATAACATACACAGTAATACAATATATTGCACGTGCATGTAAAATTATTAGCTCTAAAAATGAGAACTCCTTAATGTTATAGGACAGTAAAATAATTGGATTTTGCCTTTCTTTCCTTCTAGAATCCTAAGGCATATTATTTTTATTTTACTCATTTAATAAAAGAAATCACAATTATGGCCTTGTTCAGTTTAAAGGAAAATAGGAAAGATCCTCAAATATAAACAGATGCAGGTTTAGACTAATAAGAATGGGAAAGAGCTCTTTGTAGTCAGGTACAGTAATACAAATCACAATCAAATCAAACAGTTGCTGCTTTGAAAAATTTTTTAAATGACAGTTGTGATGTAGAAGTCACTATAGCTAAGAAAAGAGAGGGGGGTTTGAGATGTGTCTTGTCTCCCCCCCCCAACACAAGCATCTCTTTAGATTGTGATCACACCACACACCTCACACCAGTGGTAGATCACACCACAAAAACACATAAGCTTTGCTTAACCATGATTAATCACAATTAACCACAAGCCAATTTATGGAGTCAGTTTTTCTTGACCCATAATAAACACCTGCCACCTTCAAAAAGTTTCTGATCCAAAATCTGAAAGCCTCACACATACACCCCACTTTGAGGTCCTATTTTCAAGCCTCATCTGTACCCTTTTAAAAAATTATTTGATGTATAAGCTAATCCAAAGCACTGGAATGGAGATGCAAGTAATGCTGATAATCTTCTATATCTTAATAAAAATGTCTGAAGGAGGTAATTATGAAATAATGACATAACTCTTAAACCAGATGCTGCAGTGTGATTTTGACAATTTCACCTACCAGAAAGAATCAAATCAAAGAATTTAAGTCTCCATGCTAGAGTTTCTCAGGATCACAAATGGTAGTTCCATTAAATGGGTTGGAGAGTCTAAAAATATGACCATATATAGTATGAGTATAAAATTAACATATATTAAGAAGCTAATTTGCAAAACTATACTTGCCTTCTTTAAGATGAAGCCTAAGGTTTTCTTGAGTATATTGTCTGTTATCACAGAGGTCACTTTAAGTGAAATTGGACATTTTCAGCCACCAAGACTCCATTAAAAAGGCGAAGCTTCCTCTCCTACAAAGAAAAGGAATTTCTAACAACCAGGTCTCCTTACACTAGATAGTTTGGACACTAGTTCATCGCTGAGGCTTGAACTTGAGCCATTGGTAGGTTCCTGAGTCAGCTGCAAGTATCCACGATCTTAACACATGCACACTCTTAATGCCAAGGTTTTAGTCTCTGGGCCCAAAACTAGATGGTACCTTTTCTAACAAAGGAGGCAGTTTTAAATTAATTAATTCTGCAGTTTTAAAACAACAAAAGAGTGTGGTGAAGATTTCATGTTCCAATATCTTTACCGTTGGGGTCAAAGGTAGGTGTTGGCCAGCTACCTCACCTTCCCCTCATCCCAGCCAAGGAGCAGCAACTTCTGAGTGCTCACCTCCCAAACCGGAAGGTCCGTTTGATGTATACCAGTCAACATGGACTCTGATTCCTTTAATAAGTCACGTATCCTAACGTATTCATCATAACAATAGGAAATAGAAAAAAAAATCTGAAAAAAGAAAATTCACTTCCCCCTCCCCCGTTGCAAAGAGCGATTCTAAAAGAGGTGAAAAAGGGGGTTCCCACAGAAACTAATCCCGACAAAGGGCCTTTTCACAGAGTTCACAACCCTCTCTTACTCCCCCAAGCTGGACATCACAAGCGGTCCTGCAGACACAAAGCGACTAGTTAATGCAGCCTCATCTGTCAAACCACTCCAGTAGTTTTGTCAACAGTCTCCAGACTCCAAGAGCAGGATGCCATCGTTCCTCACTCCCTATCAAATGGGGGTGCCGCTTCGCTCCCGGTTCTTCATTAACGGCATCCCATCCGGGCAGTAGCCTCAATTACCTGTCTCGCTCACTCTCACCTTCTCGCGCTCCGACTGCTCGCTCCCTCAGGTCCCCCAGCGGACCCCCGTTTGTCGGGCGCCTCCTCCCTGCTTCCCATCCTTCTCCCTCTTCCACCCTCCGCCTGCGCCGCCACCTTTCAGGGCTTTCTTGGCGCCAGAAATTGGGACGCCCGATCCCCAATCTAGGAGCCGACTACAAGTAGTAATCTTGGCTAAAAAGTACAATAGCGTCTCGAATTTCGGCGGCAAAAACCGTGATTGGTTTGGGGGCGGAGCCCCTCCGACTAGGGTTCAATGGACAGCGGAAAAGGCGGGGCCTCGTGATCGTTTGCGGGAGAAAGCGGAGTCAGCAGTAGGCGCCAGACCAGATCCGTTTGCCCCGCCCCCCCCGAGCGGGAGCCAGCAGGAGATGCTGAACTCAAGAGATTGACATGGGCCCCGCCTCCTAGCCGGAAACATCCGGCGGTGCTGAACTCAAGAGATTGGAGTGGGTCCCGAGCTAGAGCCAGCAGGAGGCGCTAGATTCAGAGATTGACTAGATTTGTGGGCCCCGCCTCCGAACCGGAGCCAGTGCGAGGCGCTAGTCTCAGAGATTGATTAGATTTGTGGGCCCCGTCCCTTCCTAAATAGCGGGCCTTCTCCCTTCTAAACTCCTCGAGTCCTTCCGCCTAGTCACGTGCCCGCTGGCTAAGGGCGGAGCTGGTGGAGAGGTCCTCTTATAGGCCCAGCGGCCGGCTACGTCACACAGGCTGTAATCCATTGCTGTGGATTTCCAGGGGCCGCTCAGCCAAGGCCACCTCCCCCTACTGATCGGGGGGAAACGGGGATGCTCTTCCGAGCCCCGCCGGGGCAGGGGCTGCACTGGAAGGGAATTGAGGCACAGTTGGAGGAGCTGCCATCTGTGTTTGCCATGAGACCATAGACTCCATCCCACAGGGTAAAAGGAAGCTCTAGGGCCTTCCTTTTAGACATAATAAAGCAGTGTTGAACATTCTCTTCTGCAGAGGGGAAACTGAGGCACACCTGGAGAAAGAACAGCAACTTGTTAACTGCCCTGAGCCTCTCTCCTATTTGGGCAGGGCAAAGAGCCAACTCCATTTCCTTTATGTGAGAAAGCTCTAGTTAGGGGCCTGGGCTGAACTCGGGAGACTGGAATGGCTAGAGGAACTGCTAGGGGCATCCCTCCTCCTAAGGTGGTAAACTGAGACTTGGCTGGAGGAGTTGGGGGGAGGGCAGATATATGGCTGCTTTGAAACCCCACCCCAGATGGAAAACTGAAACTACAGATCCTGACACATGTCTCTCAAGAGTCCCCTCCTCAATACTGAGGAAGTGGGGAAACACTTGGTTCTCCTGTTCAGCGAGGAAACTGAGGTCTGCCTGGGAAGTAGGCTTTCTATATCACTTGCTCTGAGCTCTCCCAATCCAGGGAGTCAATTGGTGACTCAATCAATTGTGGGTCCCAAAATTTGGCCTATCAGAGCTAAAAATCCCCCTCCCCCCAAAAAGAAGTTGGGAGAAAAGGGGACATATCCACCCAGGGTATGAAAAGATTTGGCTAGAGCCTGGCTGATCAGTGACTGCTTTGAGCCCATTTTAAAGGGGTAGGTATATTGAGGTATTGTCAGAGTGCTTTATAATCTATGATGCTGAACCCCCAATTGTTCTTGTTCAAAATAGGGGTCTCTAAATCCCACTGACCAAGGCAGCCCTCAAACCGCACCCCTTTGTGTATTCTGTAATGTTTGCTCCACAGGCAACAGACAGGACTCCCATCTTTTTTCTTCCTTCCCTCATCTTGTGACTCTTCCTAAATAATGTTCCCCCCAATAACACAGCTTCCAGGAGCATCCCCTCCAGTACCAAATGCACTTTGCCACCTCTTCCACTCCCTAATCATAGTGGGGAAGTCCACTTACAGGCTTTCCCTCTGCGTCATTACTCAGTAACTTCTTTGAAGGTTCACTCAATCCATATTTACCACTCAAGATTTTGCTTGTCTCCTTTGCTCAGTGAGTTCACTGCCTAACAATCTTTCTCCTCTCCTCCTACCCTCCTCAACTCCATACCCTCATATCTACATATGTGTGAATGCTTCCAAAGCCCTTAATTTCCTAATTCATCCATTTACTCATTTTCCATGAGCTACTGATCTCTATACTTAAAAGATGTCATATCCTTGATCCTCCATTGCATACACGTTCCACATTCATGTCTGTTGATTATGAAATTGCTGATTATTCTAATTATAATCTATTGTTTTTCCATATTCTTTTCATTGGTCTTGCAACTTCAAACACTGTCTTTGTGCTCACCATGATCTTTAATCTGGGACCCCACAGTTCTTTCCCAGGTCATCCTCCTTAAACTGGCTAACACTTTCCATTCTTGCCCATCTTGACCCCTTAGACTTTTACTCTCAAAGCCCTTGTCTCTTATTATTGAAGAGCTTGCCTTATAAATACCTTGAAAAGCTTTGAATGACTTCTACCACACACTGCTTCCACTTCTACTCATGGACTGCTGAACAAAGATGGAGAAAGCCATGAAACTACTGAATCTACTACAAGTTTATACAGCATCTCAACCAAGCCCTTTCTATGGCAAGGCAATACTTCTGCACAGGACCCCTTTCCCCCACCCTCTAATCTTTGAATCTCACCTCATATTTATAGAAAACTGAATCCATTTACAGACAGCTCTCTAATCTATCTCTCAGTTCCCAACCCCGTTTCACCTAAAGAGGGTGCCTATCTTTTCTAGGCCCATTCCAGTACATTCTCTCCAGCAGATTGATCCCTCTCCCCTCCTGTCACTAATCTTTAGTTGCTGTCTACTCTTGGCTACGAATGTGCCCATCACTCCCACAAAAACCTTCTTTGAGCTGTCTATTCCTGCTAGCCAACATCCTTTCTTTCTCCTACCTTTTGTGGTTCAATGCAATGATAAGGCAGTCTTTTAAAAGAGGTTCCTTTAACTCTTCCCAACCTCATTACTCAACTGAAACTGCTCTGTCCAGTAACTAGTGATCTCATCCTCAGCCTTCTAGAACTCCTGGTGCAGTGTTTGGCACTGTGGATTCCCTTCTGAACACTCTCTTCTCTCAGGGGCTGCTTTCTTGCCTACCTTACTTTGCTGAATCTTCATGCGATCATCCCTGGGAACCCCAGCTGTGCTCCACATAATTGTCTGGGGCTGTTTTCTCTCTTCCTCTCTATTTCATTTGCTAATCTTATCAGCTTCTAGAGAATCACAGATCATCTTTAGAAAAATGACTCAGATCTAATGTCTACCCTTCACTTCTCTCCTGAATAGACTCTCATCATCTCCTGTGGCCTAGATGTCCTGGACACATATTAAACACCATATTCCAAACAAGAACTCGCTTCCTCCCTAAACCTTTCCTTCTTCCTGAAGTTCTTATTCTTGTTGAGTACGCCACCATCTTCCCAGGCACCCAGGCTCGCCCCCTGGATGTTAGCCCCAATTCCTCACTATTCCATATCAAATCTGTGGTCACAATCGACCTTTGTGGCACTTTTCATAATATATGTCCTCATTCTCTGATGCTGCATCTACCCTGGTACAGGCTCTTATTACCTCCTACCTTGACTACCATAGGAGCTACAGTTGGATCTGCCTGCTTCAAATCTTTCCCTACTCTGGGCCATACTACCCAGCAGTTCCCTATTGTCTTAGGAAAAAATGTGAAAATCCCATTTTACTTTTAAAGCTCTTTATCATCCAGCCCTTAGTGCTTCATCAATATCAATAGCTCTGCCATCTCATCACACCTCCTTTTCTGGTGTTCCTCCAACATAACATTTCCATCTCTTCTGCTGGCTGATCCCCAAGCCTGGAATGTTCTCCTTCCTCCTCCCATCCTCCTGGATGCCCAAACTTGTTGAAGGCCCATCTTCTGCAAGAAACATTTCCCAATTCTTCATCATTTTAGTGTTTTCCCTGATTATCTCCTACTGATCCTATCCAGATCACCACAGTAGTTCACATGTTGTCTCTCCATTAAGGGGAAAGACTGATTTTTTCCCCTTTATATCTCCAGTGCTTAGCTTAAGTGCTTGACATGTACTAGATGCTTCATGTTAATTGAAATTGTAAAAATGAACTTCAACAAGAACTGCAGCAAAACCAAGTTATTTTGGAAGATTTAAGAACTCTGAATGATACAATGATCAATTTAGAACAGAATGCCACTCCTCCCAACAGAGAGGTACTAGTCATGCACAGTGAAACACATTTTTAGACATGGTCAACATAGGGATTTATTCTGCATGACTCAGATGGGAGACGGTTAATTGAAATACATAAAAATTAAGTTAAACTTTTAAAAAGTATACATTAAGTTACTAATTTAAGGAAGCCATTTTAAGGATGCACAGGAGGTATGGTGTCATACTAGACACTTTCAAGGATGACATTAATGAGGCAAGTTGTAAGGACCATAGGAAGGCAGAATACATGTCTCATAACAAATTCAGATGGGGCATGTACAAAGTGATGGGAATGGCAAGTTAAAAAACTAAGGCAGCACAACAAAGAACAGACTCTGGAGTTGAAGGTTTGGATTGTATTCTGGGTGATATTTGCTAATAGTGAAATCAGTCATTTTATCTCACTAGGCCTATTACCTTGACTACAAAATAATATTGGGTTAGATGGGGTAAGAGGATTCTTTTCAGTCCTAGATCTCATGCAAGGAAATCTTCTATTCCTTCCTAATTGTTTATTTCAACCTCCCCAAAAGTCTTTCAACCCTTTCCTTAGGGAGTCTCCTACAATATTTTCTGACTTCCCAGTTCATCATCTTAATGCTTTCCCTTTCAAACCCCAAAAAACTTGTTTTATTAAAATAATTGAGGCCATTTGAGATGGACCTCATTTTTGATATTATCCACTTTCTTTCCATCCCCTTTGGTCTTCTCCAGCAGACTGCATTTTCAGTTCTCCCACTTGTTCAATCTCCATATCAGCTGGTTCCTTCTCTACTGTCTCCATTTGAAAAAAAAATAACACATCTTTATTTTATTCTATTAAACTCTTGATAGGATAAAATAAACTTTTTCACTATATCTCCCCTTCTCAACAAAACTGAAAAATTTTATGCACAACATCACTTCTGGGTCTCATTCATTGATCAAACCTTAGAACTGTCCTGTAACCTCATCACTTTTTTTTCAGAGGCAACTGGGGTTAAGTGACTTGCCTAAAGTCACAGAGTTGTCAGCTGTCTAAGGCCAGATTTGACCTCAGTTCCTCCTGACTCTAAGCTTATACTCTATCCAGTCACCTAGCTGCCCCATCCCCATCACTCTGTTGAGTCAAACTGCTCTCTTGAAAGTTGCTAATAATTTCATAGCTAAATTTGATGATCTTTTCTCATTTCTCATGCTTCACTTATTTGTTGCATTTGACATGGATGACCATGTGTCTTCTGAGTTTTTGTCACATTGCACTCTACTGGTTGACCACACTGACTCCTCCTATTTTCTTTTCAGACCCTGGAACAATGAACATCCCCTAAAGTTCTGTCCTGGGCCGCCTTTTCCCACTACTCTCAGCTCCCATGTATTTAACTATCCTTTTATCTACCTCTGGGCTTCAGTTCTATATTACCATTTGCTTATTGGACATTACATTTCTTTTTTTTATTAAAACTTTTTATTTGCAAAGCATATGTATGGGTAATTCTACCACATTAACCCTTACAAAGCTTTCTGTTACAAATTTCACCCCCCACCCACTCCCCACCCTTCCTCTAGATGGCAGGATATCCGCTACATGTTAATTATGTTAAAATACTTGACAAATCGAATATATGTATACTTATTTCCACACATCATTTTTGTGCAAGGAAAATTGTATCTACAAGAAAGAAAAATCAGAGAAGGGAAACACAATGCAAGCAAACATCAATCGAGAGCATTTCACATCCCTCTCTCTGGGTGTATATGGCTTTCTTCACTGAACAATTGGAACTGGTTTGAAATGTTTCATTGTTGAAGAGAACCATGTCCTTCAGAATTGATCATCATATAGTATTGTTGTTGCTGTGTATAATGATCTCCTGGTTCTGCTCATTTCACTCGGCATCGGTTCATGCAAGTCTCTCCAGGCCTCTCTGAAATCATCCTGCTGGTCGTTTCTTACAGAACAATAATATTCCATAATATTCATATACCATAATTTATTCAGCCACTCTCCAATTGATGGGCATCCATTCAGTTTCCAGTTTCTAGCTACTACAAAAAGGGCTGCTATTAGACATTACATTTCAAACAGATACTTCTTAAATGCAACATGTTTAAAACGGAATTATCCTTCTCTTTCCAATGTCCTTTTTTTCAGTCAGAACCTCTATACTTCCAATATCCCAGGTTTGTAACCTCAAGACTACTCTGCCTTTTCTCTGGACCCACATGGCCAGTTGCCCAATCTTACTGTTTCTCTACCTTCAGCTCTTCCTCTATCTCCTCTTCCATCCCTTAACACTCCTCTGATAGCATCTGTACTCAACTCACATAAGCAATTCTTTTCATTCAGATTCTCCTAGCATACTTACAAGTCAGATTGGTTTTCCCCATCTCACCCCCCCCATTTCTTTCCCCTTCAGTCTATCCTACACAACTGCCAAAGTTATTTTCTTTTAAAATTTTCAAGCCAACAGTTGCTTGTTTTAAAAACTAATCTGTTCCTTCTGCCTTCAATTCCTCATCACATAACTACTAGTTCAGCAATACTATCCTATCATGTTCAGTTGTTTCAGTGTTGTCTGACTTCATAAAACTCATCTGGAGTGATCTGTCATTTCTTTCTCCAGCTCATTTTACAGATAATGAAAAGGAGGCAAGGAGGGTGAAGTGACTTGGCTAGGGCCGCATAGCTAGAAGTGTCTGAGGTGAGATTTGAACTCAGAAGGATGACTCTTCCTAACTCCAGGCCCACATTCTATCTACTGTGCCACTTCCTTGGGACTTTCATGAAAATTTGTGTGTATAATTTACCACAAACATGAGTAAGTATATTCAATGAATTCACACACTAATTTTTCATGTTATGAAGAAAATCAGTTTCCCTTTTAAAAAAAATAAACTATCTTGCCATAAGTAATACATTGTTAAGAATTAGCTGGGCAAAATTAAATTAATGAAATGTAAGTGGGAAATGCTTTACTTTCAAAACTTGAAAATTTGTGACAAGCAATAAAAATATTCTCCATTGTCATATTTTCACTCAAACTAAGTTAACAAAGTACTTCTTTAAATTTCTCAACTTTTTATTTTATCCTTTTTTTCATTTCCATAATAAGTATATTTTCTTGATAAGTAGGATAAAGTCCTTTAAAATCATATTTCAATGTTCCAGGATCATACCATGAGATTAGTTGCACAGTGATGATTTTTCCTCCTGTCTATAGACAAGTAAATGCCAAAGGTTATCAAATCAGTAGAAGAAATCCCCACACAGAAAAATTATGGAATAGTACAAACATTCCTAACTATTTTTACAGCAACAACAAATTCTTGGGAATTTAATAACAAAATAAGGAAACTCCTTCTGAATAACTGGGGAATTGTAAGTATAAACTAAAAATTAAAATGTTTTGAGGATCTATGCTTTTAAAATTGTAAGTCAGTTTTGATGAACATTATGGCAAAAACATCTCAGTGATATAGCACCTTTACCCATTTACAATAGGTGTGAGAACATGAAAGAAATAAAGATCATATAGAATGCTCTTTCTTTATACACAATTCTAACAAGTTAGTTATATAGTATCCTATAGCTGCCAAGGAGGTTGCAGAAGGGGGGAAAGGGGAAAAGGAAGTCAAATGACAGAAAGAATAATCTATATAAAGTGACAATAAGAGTTTGCTGTGATTGTGGGCCTGCAAACATCATTATATTATAGCATAATAAAAGATGTTTATAATGACTACCATTCACTCATGAAGAAAAAGTTCAAATTCCCTTTTGAATGCTCAACTTTACAAAGGAGATATTGTCATAAGGTTTTAGGAAGGTTTGCATCTAAAGTGGTTAAAATAAATTTTTTTTTAGTTTCTGCTTTTTTGGGGTTTTTTTGTTTTCTTATTTTTTTTTCCCTTTTTGATCTGATTTTTCCAGTGCGGCATGATAAATATGGAAATACGTGTAGAAGAACTGTACATGTTTCACATATACTGAACTGCTTGCTGTCAAGGGGAAGGGGTGGTGGGAAGGGAAAAAGAAAAATGTGGATCACAAGATTTTGCAATGGTAAATGCTGAAAGCTATATTTGCATATATTTTGACAATAAAAAGCTATTATTTTTAAAAGGAGAACCATTATTTTAACATTAACAACAAATGCTTACTTTTCACTCTTCTTTCAAAAAAAACCAAACAAAGCAAACTTTGTTACCTACACTGCCCTACAGTAAGCACTCCTCTGCTCTAAAAATGTTTCACTGGGATAGAATAAAGTAAAGACTGGTACAGAAGAAAAGTATTACATTTTACACAAATAAATGTACTAATAACTTCAAAGTCATAAACATGATTTTTAGATTATCATATACAACAAAGAGTTGAACCTTTTTCTCCTTTCAGAAACTTAGCAAAGCCGTAATATACCCATTAAAATATATATTATAAATTATTACAATCTTACCTGCTTTGAATTTCTGGTGGTTGGTCTGATTTCCTTTAGGGTATATCCCCTTCTAGAACTAAGAGTTTCACATTCCAGAGAGCTGGGATCATCCTGATTATTATTTTGGACCAAATTTCACTGCCTGACAAATTATTTTCTTAAGTCTGGTTTGTATTTTCTTTTGCTGATGAAAAAAAATCTCTTTGAACATATTTTACACTTGGGCAGATTTCAGAAGATAACTGTGTGGAATGCAAACATTTTCAACAGCAATTGCCTGTTTTGATGTTAGTAGTCCCTGATTTTTCCCTTGGTCAAAAGAGGGTAATTAACTTCAAGTTCTTGGCTTTTCTGCTGTTACAGCATTGGATGGGTCACTTTGGCTAAGGTTAGCAGATTTTTGCAGATCCATATATATCACTTTTGTTTCCCATGCCTCCTCTGCTGTTTGAGCATTTGTTTGAAATGTCCTTGGTCTCAGGTAAAAGATCAGATCCTATTAGTTCTGCATCATTTTTGTTTCTACATCTGGATCTTAAAAATGCCAGATCTTTAATAAGTACTCATTCTTTTATGATTTTCTATCTTTCTCCCTTTTGTCAGTATAAACTATTTGGGTTGCACTAAGAAAAGGAAAATTATAAAACAACTTCAGCTTTATTTTTGATTTCAGTTCTAAAGAACTTTTTTGTATCCTCTACTTTACATCTCAGTTTATTTTCCAGGCCTTAAAGCCCTTCTTCATCTGCTTCAACTGTCTCTATCTCTGTTGCACTAGGTATAAGAGGAATTTCTTGCAGGCCTTTATCAATTTTGTATCTCTTTCTAGTTAAAGGCATAATTTGTATAGGTGCCACTGAATTTTTAAAGATTCCTAAGAAATTATCTTTTTCTGCATAAGTTCTGGATTTTGAAAGTATAGATTTTGAAGGTGACTCTCCATTTTCTATTGTGGCATTTAAAATTTCTTCTGATTTGTTTATCCTTTAGGTGAAATTCCTCAAGTGTAACCCTGAAAGAGTGAAACAATAATCTGAAACATCTAATACATGTGTTTTTAATGCTAGATCACAAAGATATATTGATCTGACACAATAATCTAAGATATCTAAGACATTCATTTCTTCTGATTCTAGATTGAAAAGATACATTATTCTTTTGATGAAGTTCCTCAGATGCAACCCTAGAAGAGTGAAGTAATAATCTAAAATACCTAAGACATGTATTTCTGCATCTAGATAGCAAAGATATTGTGAGTTGACATAATAATCTAAGAAATCTATTTCTGTTACTAGATCACAAAGATATATTGTATTGACTCTTTCAATTTCTCTTCCTAGAAACACCTTTATAGATAACATAAACATGTACTCTCTTGTGTTTCTATATCACTTAGGTTTTACTTTTCAAATGTTGATAACAAACTTCTCTGGGAAGCTCATATACAACTGGTCTATTTTGCTAAGTTTTGCTAGATCCTAGGGATTATTTATCCATTTTCTATTTGCTTCTAGATTTACCTGATTTACCTGGGACTGTATCTTTGGACTCCCCTCACCATTCTTTGTTTGAACTTTACATATTTCAGCAAAGTATTAAGTTCTTATGATTCTATGGCATACTTAATTCTGTTTCTATTTCTTAAAGATGCTTTTTTTCAGGAATGCCTGTAGTGTTTCACCCTGTCTGTTAACTCCTTTTCTTTTCTTCTCTGCACCCTGTATACATTGAATGAATCAACTTCATTCACATCTGTCTTCCTTTGGTAGCTAGATTTATTTCCTGGGAAAAAATTATGAAAAAGATTTTAATTAAGTTCTAGCTATCAATATACAGAGAATTAGTCTATGGTTAAAAAACCCCCACCACTATCACCTCAGGTTGCATTGTTTGTCTTTTTATATCCTTTTTATAATCCAAAGAAAAGTTATTGCTTACATCTTTGGACCAAGTTTTTATTTACCAATTAATTTTATTTTTAATCTAATTCTTGACATTTTCAATAAGATATGATATGCATTCCTTTTTATCAAAATGGGCTTCTGACAGTTTTAAAGTTCTAGCTACATTTGTATCAACCATTCATTCCCCACCTCCAAAAAACAAACCAAAAAATTAATGGAGGTGGTCTGAGAGAGGCTAAGGGGACAAAATTGCCATTTCTCTAAAGATATATTTTTTACTCTTTATTTTTTCATCATTTTCAAAAGAGTATACCAATTTTATTCAAATCTATTGAATAGAAATATTTTGATTTACTGTCTCTCAAAAGGATTAAAACAAATTTGTTCTTAATCCACTTCTACTGAGTAGATTAGAAAATAAGATACACTTTCACTCTAGCAAATCTAAGCTTGATGTTTTTTCAAATATGTCTTTTATGCCATAGAAATCTTTAAAGATACTACTAATACTTTGCTAATCTGGATAAAGTTCATTGCTAATCAAAAGATAAAAAGAATTTTGTAGTCCTGGTTTTACAAAAATTTCTTTCTCTTTAACACATAAATGATAGACTTTAACTACTGGTAAAAAAAACTGATAATTTTTCAATTTTTATGTCAAGACCCTTTTGTGATTAAACAAGATTAGAAAAAAATGGCTTCTATCTTCTTGAAGAAGAACCTCGGTTGATGCCAAGCAGTATGATCATAGTCCTTATTCATATATGGAAGAACTAAAAATCCAGGCACCTATAAAAGGTAACCAATTTTCCACCATTGTAGTTTCCTCCCTATCATAGCCCTAACCAATTAATCAAGCAGACTCCATACCTCCAATGGAAAAAATTTCAAAACCTTAATTGCATAAAAAAGCTTTAACTTCTAACTTTTAAGACATTTAATAACTATGTTATAATTTTCTTCTGGAAGAAAATTACAATCTAGTTCCTCTTCCACATGAAAATCCCTTAAAATATTTGATAATAGGCTGACATTCAATCTTTAATTTACCTCCTTACTCTTCTCTTTTCCATGGCATGCCTGAGATTTATTTTGAAATTTGACCTTATAAAGAATGATATTATAAACAAATTAAAACAATGTAGGATGGCTTACCTCTCAGACCTGTGGAGGGGGAAGGAATTTGTGACCAAAGAAGAACTAGAGGTTATCACTAATCACAAAATAGATAAGTTTGACTATATCAAGTTAAAAAGTTTTTGTACAAACAAAATGAATGCAGACAAGATTAGAAGGGTAGCAGTAAACTGGGAAAATATTTTCACATCCAAAGGTTCTGATAAAGGCCTCATTTCTAAAATATATTGAGAATTGACTCAAATATATAAGAATTCAAGCCATTCTCCAATTGATAAATGGTCAAAAGATATGAACAGACAATTTTCAGATGAAGAAATTGAAACTATTTCTGGTCACATGAAAAGGTGTTCCAAGTCACTATTGATCAGAGAAATGCAAATTAAGACAACTCTGAGATACCACTACACACCTGTCAGATTGGCTAAAATGACAGGAAATGATAATGATAACTGTTGTAGGGGATGTGGGAAAACTGGGACACTGATACATTGTTGGTGGAACTGTGAACGGATCCAACCATTCTGGAGAGCAATTTGGAACTATGCTCAAAAAGTTATCAAACTATGCATACCCTTTGACCCAGCAGTGTTTCTACTGGGCCTATATCCCAAAGAGATTTTAAAGGAGGGAAAGGGACTCACATGTGCAAAAATGTTTGTGGCAGCCCTTTTTGTAGTGGCAAGAAACTGGAAATTGAAAGGATGCCCATCAATTGGAGAATGGCTGAATAAATTATGGTATATGAATGTTATGGAATATTATTTTTCTGTAAGAAACGACAGGAGGATTTCAGAGAGGCCTGGAAAGATTTGCATGAACTGATGCTGAGTGAAATCAGCAGAACCAGGAGAACATTATACACAGCAACAAGACTATACGATGATCAATTCTGATGGACATGGTTCTCTTCAACAATGATGTGATTCAAACCAGTTCCTATTGTTCAGAGATGAAGATAGTCATAAACATCCAGAGAGAGGCCTGTGGGAACTGAGTGCGGACCACAACACAGCATTTTAACACTTTCTGTGAATATCTCCATGCATTTTGTTTTCCTTCTTAGGTTGTTTTTTCTTCTTCTCTTTCTAGATCTGATGTTTCTTATGCAGTAAGATAACTGTATAGATATGTATACATATATTGTATTTGTCATATAATTTATCCTATTTAGCATGTATTAGATTACCTGTCATCTAGGGGTGGGGGTGGGGGGAAGGAGGGGAAAAGCTTGGGAAAAAAAGTTTTTGCAAAGGTCAATGTAGAAAAATCACTCATATGTTTTGTAAATAAAAAGCTTTATGAAAAAAAAAGAAATTTGACCTTGAAATCATCTTCTAACCTTTTTTTTAAAAACTAGTTCATCTAGCTCTTATTATGGTCATCCTACAAGTATAACCAAAAATCATTTAGTTGCTCAGCAGAACTTAACAGTTCCTATTACTTCTAAGTCTACTATAGGACATGGTTATTTTTATTGAAATAAATACCTGTGTAAATTATTATACTTAAACAACTTGTTCAAATTATTACCTTGCTTTCCTTTGGTGGCTTGAATATCTCTTTAATCCCAGTACAATCTACTTCACAATAGAATTCTTTTAATCTTCAAAATGTCTTTAAACTGAAGACATCCTCCTGTACTTTCTTGGTTTCTGTGACTTATTCCTAACACCCCCAACCATCAAGTGAGTTCCCTGTAATGGCTTTAGTATTTTTTTCTGTTATTAGATGTTCTTGATTTGAAAAACTGAAACCTCTTACTACTTTCCTTCTCAGGATCTTTAGTTCATGTAATAATCTTCCTGAGAATTCAGAATCTATCAGATATTTCTTGTGCATTATTCATGTCTTTATTGGGAATCTCCATAAAGATAGTGATAGCTGTCAAAATTGTCTGTTAACTCTCCCTTTTCAATAGGAATATTCATGATATTTAGATCATCTTTGGGAATTTTCCAAAGTTTTATCTTTTCTTTCAGTTTTCTCATAAGTCTCCAAAAGAGGCCTGCCATATTATATTCTATTGATTCTGTCTTCGGAGTTTTGTTAAGCTTCTTGATACCCACTACCATGTGTTCTACTGAACACACATTTCTGCTTCACTGCTCTAAGAGACTGCTTGACACCTTTCATATATTCTATTGATCTTCTGATCCTGGTCAGATCTTCTGATTTGTATTTCATCAAGAGGGCATTCTAGTTGATTTTCTTTTCTCTGACCAATTCAAAAGCTGATTCTAAGTTTTCCTTAGAAGTCTCTTAAGGCTCACCAGATCCAGATCTTCAGAAGAATGAGCTCTCTGCTTTGGAGCCTCCTGCTTGACATTTCTGTTGCTTCTGGGACTCTTCCTATGCTTGCCAGAGGGTCTTTTGCCTTAGGAGTCCTTAGCAATCTTTCACTGTACCTCACAACCTCCTCTGGTTCTGCCTTGTTCTGCGGGGTTCTCATTAGTCTCTTGACCACTGTTAGATGCTCATCAGGCTCACATTTTCATTTGGGAGTCTTCATATGCATCAGCATTGGTGAACTCTTCCACCTCAGTTTGCTGCTTACTGCCCTCATCAGCTTCTTTTGGACTTTGGCATTGGAGGCAGAACATACTACTTGCTTTGGGCTTGTCCTGAGATTTTTCTAAGTTTTCCCATCATTCCCAGCAGAATCTGCCACTTTCTTGTCTTGTCCTTGTAGAGTTGTCCTAAGTTTCCTGATGCCACTCAGGTTGACTTCTGTTGATTTTTTTGCTTTGGAGTTCTTATTTTCTCTTCATGCCTCTTAGCTCATGCGTGATGTTTGCTACAGTTCCTGGGACAGCCATCTCATCTAGACACGCAATATCTGGCTTCAGACTTGGCATTTTGTTACCTCCTATTGGAGAATACTTTTTACTTTACAATTAAATTCTTATGTGTTTTGGGATCCCTGCTGGCTGGTGGTGATAGGTTATTCTTTATTTGATGTAATTTTTAAGGAAATTGTTGACTCATAGTGATCTAACATTTTTGGTTTTTTATTTTTTAGGGATGGAATTTAGGCATTTTAGGAATTTTGTGTCCCCTTTGGAATTTCAAGATGATGTTCTTCTCCCTGTAAAGTGCTGAACCTTGGATTTGGCGTTTTTGGATGACAAGAAGGTCTACATTTTGTTCCACTGACAGTTTTTTGTGTAGCTTTATTTGCATTTCTCTTTTCTAATTTTTTTTCTATATATGTAACTTTTTGGTCTTCTGGTACTTTGATTGTTATCTTAACATTGATTCATTTTCTTTTGGTATACAAGTCTTCATCCTTTTTGAACTTGATGTTAATATTTTATGGTCTTCTCCATCAACAACTGGATCATTTCATCATTTTCCATTTCAGGGATTTTAATTATAATATCTCCTGCCCTTGACTGTCAGTTTCTTGTGGAACACCCTCATAAAAATGCTTGAGGCCAATAATTCTTGTGCAGCATCCTGAGTAGTGGGTATCTTGTCTCTTTCCTGTAATAACAGAATAAAGATAATTATGAAACAAAAAAATGCTCCCCTCATTAATATGGAGAGTAATTTTTCTTTATGAAATATGTAGAATTCAAGGTCTACCATTACCCCTAATAGTTTTGTATTCTCATGGTTTCCTGGCTCCCGCAGTACGGTCTGCACTCTCAATAATCTGGCTCAGAAGAGAGTGGCCAGACACGAAGTGGTGGGGGAGCAATAATGCCTGTGACAAGTTTTGTATTTCCACGAAGTAAAACCCTGAAGCAAAACATTTGCATATAAATTTCAGGAACTTATGAAAAGTCTGGGAACTCTATGTTCCAGGAGATATGTGAGTTCAGCAAAAGTCTTTTGATCTACCATTGAATTCCTCCTGAGTTCTCAATACTTCCTCCTTTTTTTGTTTGCTAAGAATTTATTTACACCTGTCTGCCATTACTTTCTAAACGGGAAATCCAATCACATCCATTTTTTACAGTGAGGGTCTTTGCCTTCATAATTGTAAAAAAACAATTTCAATATTCCAGGTAAGGAACAGATTTTTTAAAAAAGTATCATGACAAGTACAAGAAACATTAATATATCCTGCATCCATGTCCCAATAATTTTTGGATGTTTAAACCAGTTAATAATCTTTTCTGTTTTCAAAGGTATCAAATCTTTTTTTTAATCAAAGCTTATCAGTTTTATTTATTTATTTTATTTATTAATACTTTTAATTTGCAAAACATATGTATGGGTAATTCCTAAACATTAACCCTTACAAAGCTTTCTGTTACAAATTTTCCCCCCTACTCCCCACCCCTCCCCTAGATGGCAGGATATCCACTACATGATAATTATGTTAGAATACTTAAGAAATAGAATATATGTATAGTTATTGCCACACATCATTTTTTTGTGCAGGAGAAATTGTATCTACAAGAAAGAATAATCCAATAAAGGAAATACAATGCAAGCAAACCTCAATAGAGAACATGAAAATGTTATGTTGTGGTCCACATTTCACATCCCTCTCTCTGGGTGTATATGGCTCTCCTCACCGAACAATTGGAACTGGTTTGAAGCATTTCATTGTTGAAGAGAGTCATGTCCCTTAAAACTGATCCTCATATAGTATTGTTGTTGCCGTGTATAATGATCTCCTGGTTCTGCTCATTTCACTCAGCATCAGTTCATGCGAGTCTCTTCAGGCCTCTCTGAAATCGTCCTGTTGGTCATTTCTTACAGAACAATAATATTCCATAACATTCATATACCATAATTTATTCAGCCACTCTCCAATTGATGGGCATCCATTCAGTTTCCAGTTTCTAGCCACTACAAAAAGAGCTGCCACAAACATTCTTGCACATGTGGGGCCCTTTCCTTCTTTTATGATTTCTTTGGGGTATAAGCCCCATAGAAACACTGCTGGGTCAAAGGGTATGCATAGTTTGATAACTTTTTGAGCATAGCTCCAAATTGCTCTCCAGAATGGTTGGATCCGTTCACAGCTCCACCAACAATGCATCAGTGTTCCCAGTCTTCCCACATCCCCTCCAACATTCATCATTATCTTTTCCTGTCATTTTAGCCAATCTGACAGGTGTGTAGTGTTACCTCAGAGTTGTCTTAATTTGCATTTCTCTGATCAATAGTGATTTGGAGCACCCAAAGGTATCAAATCTTGATCAGCAGCATCATGTATATCTTTTGCTATCTTATACAAATCCTCAATATCAAGGTTACATTAGAATTCAGATGGTTCCTAATCTTATACCACTCCCAAACCTTTGTCACATAGAACTGATTATATCTATAATCACAGACAAGTGTTTGTCTAAATTTAATATGTTGATCTCATCTCCAAAGGCTACAATAGCCTTTTCCAAACTGATTAACATCTGAAAATTTTTTTCATCAGTTTGAACTTGTTTTCTGGATCCTCAACATTCCTGTTTAACTTTTTCATGTATTTAGCCTACACTATCTCATTCTGAACACTGGATATAGATATGGTGATATAGAAGAAGTAATCATTAATACTCTTACCACAATACAACTAATAGACCTTCTTTTCCTAAACCCTAATGAAGATTCTTGCCTTTCAAGCAATTCACTCAGTACATGATCAACTTGTATTCTGTACTTCCCTTTCATTTTTACTGGTATCAGCGCAAAGGCCTAGTAATGATAAATATCAATTTTTCTGGTCTTAGTTTTGAAATACAATTAGTAACATTGCAATCATTACAAGTAACATTGTATTGGCCTGTAGCATTAAAAGGACCTGCAGGGCCTCATAATCCCAAAATGCTAAAAGAGCTTATTAAATCCTACCACAAAGGTAAAAGGCTCTTTTAACACAAAAAAATAATGCCAACTCTTCATGCCACCAGCTGCCCCTTTGGTGTTTTGGAATCCAAAGTAACCTTATCCATGGCCACTAGAATCTTCCACGTCTGTTGGTCAGCTGGTCTGTCAGGAGGTGTTGTGGGAACCAGATATTCCTGATAGATGGGAAAGTCCTCAGAATTATTATGCCAGCTTTGCAAAGTGGTATTTTGATCTATTGAAAAACAAGTCCTATTTGGAGTTCTACAGTCCACAAAGGGTGGGACTGTGAGGACATTATCCCACAGGCTGGGAGTACATTTAATTTGTTCCAGTCTCCTTACAGATTCATTAATAAATTTATATGAGTAACCCAATGCCCCATATATTGTACAATTGTAATCCTGTAGTTTTTCTAATTTCACTGTCCCTTCTCCCCTCTTTCCTTTTATATATGAACATAACACAATCCACCACTAATGTCTGTACATGATGTCGTGGTCATTTTTGATAGGTGCCAGGAGAAGACAAAATTATTGGAGGGGTAAGAGCCAAATGTGAGAAATTAAAGCCATGTATGTGAGTGAAATTTTCTATTTTATGGAGCTTGAATTCAGTTATAACTTCTTCATAAACTGTCTCTTGTAATTCAACCTCTGGAAGATGTTCCCAAGTGATTATCCTGGTCCATGATGGATGGGAAACAAAAGCCCAATAACTTTTCTCAGGTTTTTCACCTCCATACAGCTGCAGTTGACTCATGGTGATATTAGACCAAGAATCAGGTTTCTCGTTCTGTTGTTCCTTTTTCTGGTTTTCTTTCTTTCAGCTTTGTTGCTGACGTCTCTGCAATGTTCATCTCTTCCATCTTCTTCCACAATTCTTGTGTTTTCCAGGATCCAGATTTTTTTTCTCCTTCATCTGTGGAGATACAAACATACTCTTGTCCCAATTGTGATCTTATCAGGTCCCTTCCAACCATCATCTTTGCTGTCTTTCCACATACTGTTTTTGGTAATTTTGCTATGATTTTACCTGTTTCTTTGTTTTTAAAATGTTTTTCAGCTGATGTTAATGGATTAATATCCATTATTAAATAATTTATAGCATATAGGACACTTAACTTTTTGTAAGGTTGTTCTGTTGCCTCCTCTCCTCTTTTTGCTTTTCCAAAAAGATTTTTATATCCCTATTCCCACTTTCAACTATAGCCTGACTGGTGGTTTTGTAAGGGATCTCTGTAATATGTTGGATCTGCATTTCAAGGCAAAATTTCTCAAACTGAGAGCTGATGTATGCAGGGAGACTGTCTCTTTTTATTCTAGTAGGTAACCCCTAACACTGCACATGCAGTGAAGAGGTCATCAATAATATGTTTTATAGTTTCTCCTGCTAAAGTAAATGAGGAAAATGTGTCATTGAAGACATACAAATTTTTGCCTGTCAAAAGAACTTGCACAAGTAACATCCGTCTGCCATAGTTCCACGGGCTGACTTGGAGGATTTATACCTGCACTTCTAGAACATTTTACTCTTTGTCTAGCTTGTTCTTTTGATATCTCAAATTACCTTCAGAGCATTTTTGCTGAGTGATTCCAATGTGATTCTTAAGATTCCTGAATGTTTCCTATCAAGACTTTATCAGCTAAATGATTCCTTCTAGTGATTGGTCCCAGAATCTGTGTAACCTAACATGAATTATATATACTGGTTATGTCCTATTCCTCATTGCTGTCTGCAATTCTGTAAATAAGTTGAAAATTTCTGATTTCTGGATTTTAAAATTTGCCATTTCCATTTGTTCTACTACTTCCATAGCATATTGTGAATCTGAAATGATATTTATGGGTGACATTCATGGCTCTCTGTATAGGTGTCCTCCTGACTATTTTTCTGTTACTCAGTCTTGTTTTTCTACGAATTTTAAAAGAGAGATGTTAGGTTCATGTTTGAGTGGAACAGTTATAATACTAAATGTTATTTGCCATTCTCTGTTCCCTTGGATGATCTTTTATTTGATCCTAAGTGTATGGAGTGTTAATGTTCTGAGGCTCATACCCAAACAAAGGGATCCCTCTATGTATTCTTTTTCTTATTAACTTGGCTTCTAGATCTGGATAGGATTCTATACTTCTTTTGGGTTGATTTGTTAGATATAATTCTCTGATCCCTTGTTCTTGACTCAACACCCCTATAGGTGAATATTTTGTGTTTAAAATTTCTATCCTATAATGAGACCCCTCTTTTGTTGTCTGACTACATTGTCTTTCATGATTTTATCCTCTATCTTTTCTAAAGCTTCTAATGCCTCACGAGTCAGCTGTCTTTTGGAATGCACATTTGAGTCTCCTGCCAGGAGATCACACAAGGGTTGCATTAATGTAACCAGAATCCTAATCATATTCCAGATCCAATTTATGTCATCAAATTCCGTATATCAATTTTATCTTTCCTAATGCTTAATTTCTGATGTTGTATAGATTCTGATTTTATTTTAAATTCTGTCTGAACTTTCTCTTCTGCAATAACAAGTCCCCGTTTTTGCATCTCAATCATTTTTTTACCAATATTTCTTTCAGCTTTTGTTTAACTGGATATGCACATAAAATGTCACTCATATAATGGATAATGTATGCCTCACAGTATGTTTTTCTTATGAGTTCTAAAGCTTGACTGACTTATTTTTGACACATTATGGGACTATTTTTGATCTTCTGTGGCAACACAGTCCACACATATCACTTATGAGGGACCTTTAAATTTTCCAATGGTAAGGAAAATGCTAGATACTGGACATCATCTAGATGTAATTTTATGGTAAAAACAATCTTTTAGGTCTCTACTCCATAATGGCCCATGTTTTGGTATCACTGCTGGATTGGGGAGTCCTGCTCCTGTCCTCGATGGCCTCATTTATTTAAGTCTATTAATATTCTCCATTTCCCTGACTTCTTTTTTTATAACAAATATTGGAAAATTATTTCTATTTGTTTTCACTAGGTGTACTGCTTGCAATTGTTCTTGTATTATTTCTCTAAGTGCTATTAATTTCTAACATTCCTCTATCAGAGCACAGAACTAGGCTACAATTACAATAATTCCTTTTCCTCAGATTTTCTATCACAGCCTTTTATTTAGGACCTATTCATTTATTTATTAGGGGCCCACATGGGATCAGTGTTTTTTCAATGTATTTTGTCAGAATATTTTTGACAGCCCTTCAACAGTGACCCTCATAAAAAATTTGATTATATAGTGACTTTCATATCTTGTAAAACATTCCTTTCCCATAATGCCATAATAAAGACTTTAATTTATAAGGTTGAAAATACCCTGTTCTGTTTTATATTCTCTGATTTAATTTTCTCTTGCTCCTGGCCTATTTATTTCCCTTACTCCTTGCATGTTGATATTACTCTCTTCTGTTTCCCATGACCTACACTACTGAGCGCTGTTTATAACTAACTTATCAGCTCTGTGTCTATTAATCCCTGAATATAATATCCTTCTACCTCATTATGAGTCTATCTTCTATCTCCTGAGTTCAGTATATTTTTTTCTGATTCTTTGCATCCTAACAGTATTAATAGTTTTAAAATCTTATCTCCGGGGGCATCTAGGTGGCACAGTGGATAGAGCAGCCCTGAAGTCTGGAGAACCTGAGTTCAAATTTTATCTCAGACACTTAACACTTCCTAGCTGTGTGCCCCTGGGTAAGTCACTTAACCCCAATTGTCTCAGAAAAAAAATCTTATCTCCAGTAATAATGGAAAAAAGTTGTAGTCCTATATTAAATATTCTTACCATAAAAGTTCCTTCTGATTATTTCATTAATTATAGGCTCTATCATAATTTTTGTGAATTGTGCTTCCTCTGTGAGTGTTATTACTTTATTCTTTCTTTTTTCTGCAAATTTTTTCTGTACCTTAACTAATTTTTTATTACTTTCTGGTGGTATTATTTTGTGTTTTTCTATACTAAAGGAAATACTTACTACTCTTATTTTTTTTCCATACTGCCTTCTGCTATTTTCCCCTTTCTTTGTTTCAGTTAAAGGTGCACAGAGTTACTGAAGGCTCTGTGCTGTGTATTTGTACTGCCCTGGCCATTTGAGAGGGACCTGGGGCTAGACCCCACACAAAAGTTTTCCTGACTGCATTCTGAAGTCCAATGAAACCCTTTATTTTTGCATTTTGAACATATTGAAGATGGTCTAGATTGATTATCCTTATTTCTGCACTGTCTCTTAATGACCTCAAAGCTCACATTTAGGCTCTCAAGCCTTCTGAAATTGTCTGGGTTTTCCAGCGTCATTCATAACAGCTGCATCAAACAAGACAGTACCTACTTCATACTTTTACAAATTAAATCCTTAATACTACCATCCTTTGGAAGTGTAGAAAATGCTCTTTTATAATCTATGGTGCAATTTTCTAAGGCTAATTGTCTATGTAAAATTTCTGATGCTGGCCCTCAATCTATGGTTCTAATAGTAGATAATTGTAATTTTGAGACAAAATCTGCACAGCTCTCCTGAGGTCCTTGTATTATCTTTAAAAAGAATTGTTTTTGTTCTTTTAGTGCTATTATGTACTCCATGCCCCTATGGTACAGTTTGCTATTTCTAAGTACACCTGAAGTGTGTATCCTGTGTGCATTGCTTCCCACTCCTGCCAACTGATCAAAAACTGCTCCTGCTGCTCCCTGAGTCATCAAATTATTCGTAGCTTGCTGATGACATTTGTTCATGAATTCTGCCTGCCACTGGAGATTATCTCCTGGTGACAGACATAGCTTTGCTAACTGCCTCCAATCATATGGTATTAATGCTTGGGTGGCCAGACGCTCAAGAAGAGACAGAACATAAGGTGATGTATGGCCATATTCATTAGTAGCTTTCTTTAGTTCTTTGATAATACCTAAACTCAAAACCTCCAATGACCTATTTTGCTGCCTTTTTATGACTACTGGACAACATAAAGCACTGTTTTTGGATTCAGAAAGATCTTCTCCCTGCTCTTTCACTCTTTGGAAAGTTTTTTGGATTGGTGTGAAGCTTTCAAACTCTTAAGTCTTTTGCTTTTTTAACTGCTTCCTCTATTGTTCCACTAGGTAGTGGGACAAGACTACCATAGCTGGGACATGATGGAATGGTAGAATAAAGTGGAACCACAGGTGGGCTAGGCCATTCTTCCTCTTTCTGTGTCTGCTTACTTTCATTTCATTCTGTCTGACTATTTGAATCAAATTTTAGAATTTCCTGCAATTCTTCTGGCTCAGTTGAGCATACTTTCATGATATTGTAAAGCGAAAACATTTTCTAGTGGAAATTGCTCTAGTTTCATTTGTTCCCACTATCTTCCAATCTTTCTCAGGAACCATGGTGAGCATGTGTAAACTGTTTCTAAAAATTTTTCTATATCTTTTTTCTATATTTCTAAATGCTTTTTGGGGGGGGGCAATTTTAAAAAAAAGTTGTATGTCTTGGACAGTGTTTCAGAGTTCCTTAGAATTTCTTTTCTCATGTTAGACCTGATTCTATATTTGGACCTGTGGATGAGAAATTGAAACCATGTTGAAGATCGGCTTCTCCTTACCGTGATTCAGATGCCCTCTTCAGAAGTTTTTTGGCATCTTCAAGGAGGTTTCTTCTTTCAAAAGACCACTCTAGCAATTGCTCTTTGTCAGTTCCCTGTTTGGGCGCCACTTGCTGCAGTATAGTCTGCATGCTCAGCAATCTGACTTGGAAGAGAATGAATAGACACAAACAGGTGGGGATGCAATAAGCAGTGCCAGTTTATTGTTGGAGCATACAGATTGTTATAGCCTAAAACTGCATGAATAGCATAAGAGAAAAACAGACTTGATTAATGTTCCCACATTCATGTACTTGTGATGAGTTCCATGTTCTCATGAAGTAAAAACCTAAAGCAAGATATTTGTACGATAAATTCCAAAAATTTATGAAAGGTCTGTGAAAAGCTATGTTCCAGAAGATAGGTGAGCTCAGCAAAAATCTTTTGACCCAGCACTGAACTCCTCCTGCGCTCTCAACAATTAGGGTTAAGTGATTTGCCCAGGGTCACACAGCTAGGAAGTCTTATGCGTCTGAGGCCAGATTTGAACTCAGGTCCTTCTGACTTCAGGGCTGTTGCTCTATCCACTGCACCACCTAGCTGCCCCTCAATATACATTTCTTTATGAATCATGTTGGGAGAGAAAAATCAGAACAAAAGGGAAAAACCACTGGAGAGAAAAAAAAACAGAAAAAAGAAGTGAACATAGTATGTGTTGATTTACTTTCAATCCCCATAGTTCTTTTTCTGTATACAGATGACGTTTTCTATCCAGAGTTTATTGGGATTGCCTTGAATCACTGAACCATTAAGAAGAACCAAGTCTTTTCAGAATTGATGATTGAACAATCTTGCTGTTACTATGTATGATGTATTACTGGTTCTGTTTGTTTTGCTCAGAATTTGTTCATGTAAATCTTTCCAGGTCTTTCTAAAATTTCTTTCTAAAATCTGTGAGATATGAGGTGGTAGGGAAGTTTAAATTTTCAACAAATATTTCAGGTCTTAGATGAACTCCAAAAAGAAAATCTCCTTTTTGCTGAGG
Organism: Myrmecobius fasciatus; assembly: GCA_023553655.1. Classification (NCBI taxonomy): domain Eukaryota; kingdom Metazoa; phylum Chordata; class Mammalia; order Dasyuromorphia; family Myrmecobiidae; genus Myrmecobius; species Myrmecobius fasciatus. The sequence continues at coordinate 7,334 of JAJPUD010009779.1, read as the reverse complement.
ATCTATCACTTTCACACACATTATTGTAAAAGGAACATATTTACCTATACTTGTATAACATCAAGTGTATGTTTAATCTACTTACCTCAAATATATAACAAATACAACAAAAAGATTGTGTTTAATATACTTAGTAGAACTACTTACCTCAGAAACATATTGAACACACAAAAAGGATATTATGAATGCTGAATATACAATGCATAACAAAAGGATAGGAATATGCTCATATACATATATATACAAACTTATAAAGCATTTTTTAAAATTGGATATGAAGGAACTCAAAGACTTTTCCTGAAGAGAATGAGTCCATGCTATCCTATAATCTAACTTTGAATCCCCTCTGAAAGTATTATTAAAAATGTTCTCCTCCCAATGGCATCTTTGCATGTTTTATAGAAAAATGGGTTATTATAATAAGACATAAAAACTTTCCATTATCAGGTTTACTGAGGCAACAATTTTGGGAGAGAAGGAAGTGAGCCATCAAGCATCCAACACACACACACACACACACACACACACACAAAACCTCTCTGTCTACAGAATAAGAACCCAACGAAATATATCTTATAAATGTGTTTACATTTGAACAGAAATCAGACTTACCCTGGCTTTTGATTAGTCTGATTCTACAAACTTGAAATAATCTTCTCAAAATCACTTATGACATTGGGTGACAGATGAGCTATCTCAGCTGCTTCAACACCACTTAAAAAAGGTGGACAAAACTTTGTCACACTGAGCTTCCTCATGGAAGAAAAAAAAAGGATGGGTGCTTTGGGTACCGATTTGAAATAAACAAATCAGTTTGGGTACCGATTTGAAATAAACAAATCGGTTTCTAAACAATTTTGAGGAACTACAAATTTTTCAGTAAAACCTTTTCTCTTTATGAAATATATCAAGTAGTTACTAGGTAAAGGAGAAAGAGAGGCTTTGGAAGTTTTCCTTTGGGATAAACCTTCAAAATCGAGTTCATCTTGCGTTGTTTTCTTGTATGAAGTTACCTTCTCTTAAAGAAGTTTGCTCTGCATCGCAGAAGCTCCCAAGTGCTCCATTGCGAAAGCCAGCGGACATCCTTCGGGGTCCGCAGCAGCCCAGAACCCAGGATGGTCAAGCGCTCCGGGCCCACTGTGAGCGCCTAAGGAGAGATCCTCCAGGATTGGGAGCCTCTGGACCTGGCCACGTGATCCCGGTCTTTGCCGAGGGATCTGAAATATAGAACCCTCGGAAGAAGCGCCCCCAGAATCAGCATTTAAAGATAATTTTCCCGAGACGCAGCCCCAGAAGTTGATTACTCAGGTTGTGGGGCACCGGTGGAAGCAGTCCTAGAACATGGATGTGCACAATTCTCCGTAGCCAGGCAGGAACAAGGAGGGGCGTATCCAGGTTACTGGCTGCTAGCTCTTCGACTTTGAGAGGTGAAGGAGGGAGGAGGTCGAAGCGGCGTGGCTGCTGGGGCAGGAGCCGGAGCCGAGGCCACCAAGTCGGAAATGAACCTATCTCGCCTGGGAGTGTCCCTGAGGGCCCTGGCGCAGAAGCGGGAGGTGCGAGCCGAAGAGCAGTAGGATTCCCGCGAGACACAACGGTTGCTGCCGCCATGCAGTCATACGCCAAGTTCGCGCCCCTGCAGCGGCCGACGGGAACGGCAACGGCCGGGTGGGGTTAGGGTCCGAGCTGCTGCGTTCGCCTACCTAGAATCACCTGCTCGGCGGCCCCGGCTCGATGCTTACCGGTCTACCTGAGGCGCCGCTCTGTCGTCCCCTACAAGTGCTCAGCCTCGGCAACCAGCTGCACACCGTTGTGTGCCCGAGACAGAAAAAGCTGCGCAGCCTAGAGTTTTTGTACCTCGGAGGGAATTTTGTCCAAGAAATCCCCCCTGAATTAGCAAACTGGCCTTGTTTAAATGATTTGGGATTGGGTCATAATCAGATTCAAAGTACGCCTCCTCCACTAGCACGCTGGAATTCCTTTTGCCTCCACAATAATGACCTGACATCCCTGCCTCAGAAATCCTTGATTTTGAGGGAATCCCTAGGAGGTCCGTTTTTTTCAAGATCTAACCCACGACCCTCCCAGCTCTTCTAGAATTAACTGGTCAGACCATTAAAACTCCAAATATTTGCCACGCTCCTTGTAACCTTCCTGGAAACATCGTGTGGTACTCGGGTTCAGCCAGCAACTGCCCACAGTGTGGGGATCGTCTTGGCGGCATGTCCCTCCCCCATCCAATCCCCCCTCCCCCAACCCGTGCTCTCCACAGTGCCAGAGTCAGGCTGACTCGGAAGATGAGGCCAGCAGAGTTGTGCAAAGGGTGCAGAACAAGTTGGGAACATGTGCAGCAAACACGGAGGCCGAATGAAAAGTGATTAGAAAAACCAAAGTTGTAACTTGAAGGTGCTGAAAAAAGCAGCCAGAGTTTGAGAATTTGAGATGCGCAATCTCGTTTTCATCTTGTCTGCTCATGACTGCACTGGATGTGAGCCGGATGTTGTGCCGATTCCAACAGGAATTCATCTCATTCCATTTGTGGATTTTTTGAAATATAATTTGCCCAGAACTGCCATTTCAGATCTGTTTCACAAGACGTGATCCCGAAGCTTCCTTTATTGTTGGCCAAATCTGGAGATTTGCCCCTTATCGTTAAAAGTCACTCTCTTTGAAAACAGGCTTCAGCAGGTGTAGCTTTGTTGTCCAGCTGTCTTTCTAAATAATTTGGACAGTTTGCACTTGGGCACAAACATTGTAAGCCTTTTGGTTTGGGACCAGAATTTGTACAGAAAAGGAAGACTGTCTCTTTTGGGAGCCCCACTGGGGCAGATCTCCTCTCTTTTTCTTTATTCTTTGTTCTCCCAGAATTCTCAGCACTTAGCTCTTTACTCCTTTGATTTCTGGAAGCATTCAATTGCCCTTATTATTGAGCCTACGTCTCCTCTCGGAATATTTTCGTGGCACTTAGCCAAAGAGCTCTTACAGGTGTCCTCAAACCTACACAACTATTCTTGAGCTTAAGGCAGCAAAGTACATTTAGGCCTTTTTTTCCTTTGCACAACAGCCCTCCTTGAGCCAACCAAACGCACCTTTCACATATGCCTCTTACTTTTTTGACACTGCCTCCACCCTGGTGTAGGCCCTATCACCTCATACTTGGACCTCACTGCAGGAACTGCAAGTGGGTCTATCTTCCTGGACACTGGACCATTCTCCACTCAGTCTCTAAAAAGCAGGTTTATTTATTACTCTCCCGTGATTCCCTTTTCTCCAGGATAAAAATGTCAAAATTTTGCTTTTAAAGCTCTTTTAACACCCAACCTTCCTTCTTTCCATCACACGTCCCTTTCTGGTATTCCACTAATAGAACATTTCTTTCCTGCTGGCTTAAACCCCATGCCTCGAATGCTCTCACTCTTCTCTATCTCCTGGATGCCCAGACTTCTGAAGTCCCAGCTTTTGCAAGAAGCCTTTCCCAATTCTTTATTTTAGTGCTTTTCCTCTCAGATTATCTCCTACTGATCCAAATCAACACGGTTGTTCACCTGGTGTCTCCCCCATTAAACTGACAAACTTTTTTCTTGAGATCAAGGCCTGATTTTTCCCCTTTTCTTTGTATCCCCAGTGCTTAGCATAAGTGCTTGACACATAGTATATGCTTTATGCTTATTGACAATGTAAAAATTAACTTAAAAAAATTTGAAGACTTGGTTTCCCTATCTCATTGTTAATGAGACAAATTTTCCTAATGTTCTAACGTGGGCTAGGTTGCCTGTCCAACTCAGGCTATTGGTACCACATTGTTTAGTGTGCATATCTTGCCGATTTAATCACTTTAGAGAGTCCACCAACCTCAACCTCTCCAGCAGCAAGAATTGCAGCAAAAAACCATTTTGGCATAGTTAAGAACTCTGGATGATGTAATGGTAGATTTAGAACAGAATGCCACTCAACAGAGAGGTTATAGACTAGTCAGGCACAGTGAAACACATTTTTAGTTGTGGCCAACACAGAAATTGGTTTTGCATAACTGAGATAGGAGATAGTTAATTGAAAGAAATACTTTAAAAAAATTAAACTTTTAAAAAGTTAAAGTGCATTAACTTACTGATTTAAGGAAACCATTTTAAGGATGTGTGGGAATTATGAATTATCATACTAGACACCTGCAAATACATTAATGAGGCAAGTTGCAAGAACCACAGGAATTCATGCCTTATAGCATTATCATACTAATTCAGACAGGGCATGTACAAAGTGATGGGAATGGCAAATTAAGAACTGAGGCAGGACAACAGAAAGAACATAGGTTCTGGAGTTGAGGGCTTGTGTTCAAATCCTGGATGATATTTACTAAAAGTGAAGTCATGGGTAAGTCATTTCACCTCACTAGGCCCATTACCCTGACTACAAAATTATGTTGGGCCAGATGGCATAAGAGGGTCCTTTCCAGTCCTAGATCTCTGCAGAGTAATCCTATTCCTCTCCAATTGTTTCCCTATCTCAATCCCCCAAAAGCTTTGCAATCCTTCTTTTTCCTTAGAAAGTCTCCCACAATTCCTCCTGACTCCCCCAACTCCAAAAACTTGCCTTTTATTAAAATAATTGAGGCCATTTGACATGAACCTCATCTTTGATATTACTCACTTTCTTCCTATTCCCTCTGGTCTTCTCCAGCAGATTGCATCTTCAGTTCTCCCACTTATTCAATCTTTATATCAACTGGATCCTTCTCTGCTAATTCCAAATATGCCCACATCTCCTCCATTTGAAAAAAAAATCAAATCTTTATTTTATCCTAAAATCTCTTCAAACTTTTGTCCTATATATCTCCCTTTCTCAACAAAACTGAAAAAGATTATATACACCACCTCTATTTCTGGGTCTCATAAACTGATCAAACCTTAGCACTTCTTCTGACTTCATCACTTTTTTCCCAAGACAATTGGGGTTAAATGACTTGCCTAAAGTCACAGAATGAGTTGTCAGCTGTCTTAAGCCAGATTTGACCTGGGTTCCTTCTGACTCTGGAGCCTATGGTCTATCCACTGTCACCTAGCTGCCTCACGCCAATCCTCATCACTATATTGACTCACAATGCTCTTTTGAAAGCTGCTAATGATTTCACGGCTAAATTTGATGGTCTTTTCTCACTTCTCATTCTTCACCTATTTGCTGCATTTGACATGGATGACCATGTGTCTTCTGAGTTTTTGTCACACTGTACTCTCCTGGTTGACCACACTAATCCCATCTATTTTCTTTTCAGGCCCTGGAACGATGAACATCCCCTAAGGTTCTGTCCTGGGTCCTCTTCTCCCTCTACTGTCAGCTCCCATGCATTTAATTATCATCTTTCTCTCTACCCCTGGGCTTCAGTTCCACATTACCATTTGTCTATTGGACATTACATTTCAAAAAGATACATCTCAAATACAATATATGTAAAACTGAATTACCCTTTTCCTATTTCCAATGGCCTTTTTTTTTCTGTCAGAGGCACCTCATACTTCCAGTATCCCAAGTTTGCAATCTCAAGACTACTCTGGCCTTTCCTCTGGACCCATGTGGCCCCTATTGTTTCTTCCCTTCATCTTCTCCTCCTTTTCCCTCTTCCCTCCCTCAACACTCCTCTGACAGCATCTGTACTCAACTCACATAAGCAGTTCTCTTCATTAAGACGTTCCTAACATAATTACAAGTCAGATTGTTCTTCGCCCTTCCCATATCTTTCCCCTTCAGTCTATCCTACACACATAGCTAAGTCAGATTGGTCTTCCCCCCCTCCCATATCTCTTTCCCTTTCAGTCTATCCTACACACATAGCTGCCAAAGTCATTTCCTTTTTAAATTTTCATGTAATAGTTGTTTGTTTTCAAAACTAATCTGTTCTTTCTTCTACCCTTCTCAATTCAACTCATTATATAGTTACTAGCTCAGCAAAACAACCCCCCTCCCAACATGTTCAGTTGTTTCTGTTGTCTGACTCTTCATAAACCCATCTGGAGTGATTTGTCATTTCTTTCTCCAGCTATTTTACAGATATGGAAAAGGAGGCAAGCAGAGTGAAGTGATTTGGCCAGGGTCACACAGCTAGGAAGTGTCTGAGGCAAGATATGAACTCAGAAAGATGTCTTCCTAACTCCAGGCCCACATTCTATCCACTGTGCCACTTTCCTAGGACTGCCATGAAAATATATGTGTATAATTTACCACAAACATGAGTGAGTAAATTCAGTGAATTCACACAAACAATTTTCAGGTTATAAAAGTTTCTATATAAAGTTTCTCTTTAAAGAAAAATAAATCTTCATCTTGCCATGAACACATTGCTAAAAAAATGAATCGGGCAAAATTAACTTAATAAAATATGGGAATTAGGTAGGAAATAACTGCATGCTCTACTTAACAAAACTTGAAAATTTGTCGATGAGCAATCAAAATATTCTGTATTGTCATATTTTCACTTAAGTTAACTATTTCTTCAAATTTCTCTATCTTTATTTTATTACTCTTATTTTTTCATTTCTATAACTATCTTCTTGGTAAAAAGGAGAGAAAAATTTCCTAAAAATTACATTTGATGATTTACAAAATAAGCATCTTAGTTTTCTTTGTCTTGGGTTTCACTGAGAGCTCTTCTTGTTGTCTAGCTGTTTTTCTATTTAGAACAAAAAATACAAGATGTATGTAAATATCTTATCTTGTACATATATATTAACAACAGATAAATGTAGTAGCATTTCTAGTTACAAAGTTACAATTTCCTAATATATCCCCTAAACTAGACTCTTCTTTTCTAAGCAAAATTCTACAAGAGAACATGTTCCATTTGTGCTTAATGTGTTTCTTTTCCAAATCAATGAATAAAAAAGGAAAGATCTGCAAGACAGATCACAAGTTAAGCTAAATATTTTATTTAACATGATTATAAGCTACACTGGTAAACCTCTCAGTTAGTTGGTGAATGAACTTCATATAATTTTTTAAATAGGCTGAAGTAAATGCTAAGAAACATTGATACACTACACTACATTAATAATATACTATACTAGTTCAAAAAGGATAAAATATAGTAACAAATCAACATGCACAAAATGTGAAAATTCAAACATCATGAAATTCAAGATAAATGCAACATTCATTCTAATTCTTAATTCTGAAAATTTTCCTATATTCATTGGTCCAATTCAAGAGTTTGGTTTCTGTCTGCTTTAATCGTAAACCAGAGCTGTGTGGAAAGTCATCTGAATGGCACAAACTGGGCCAGGTCTTATGAGATTTAAAGATTCTGAATCTTGAACCCAATGAAGAACTAAAGTTTGTGGAGCTTGCCT
>JAJPUD010009778.1:0-63187 GCA_023553655.1 Myrmecobius fasciatus | reverse complement strand
TAGATGACAGGTAAGCTAATACATGCTAAATATGATAAATTATGTGACAAATCCAATATATGTATACATATCTATACAGTTATCTTACTGCACAAGAAACATCAGATCTGGAAAGAGAGAAGAAAAAAAACAACCTAAGAAGGAAAACAAAATGCATGGAAATATTCACAGAAAGCATTAAAATGCTATGTTGTGGTCCACACTCAGTTCCCTCAGGCCTCTCTCTGGATGTATATGACTATCTTCATTGCTGAACAATAGAAACTGGTTTGAATCATATCATTGTTGAAGAGAACCATGCCCATCAGAATTGATCATCATATAGTCTTGTTGCTGTGTATAATGTTCTAGTTCTGCTGATTTCACTCAGCATCAGTTCATGCAAGTCTCTCCAGGCCTCTCTGAAATCATCCTGCTGGTCGTTTCTTACAGAACAATAATATTCCATAACATTCATATACCATAATTTATTCAGCCATTCTCCAATTGATGGGCATCCTTTCAGTTTCCAGTTTCTAGCCACTATAAAAAGGGCTGCCACAAACATTTTTGCACATGTGGGTCCCTTTTCCTCCTTTAAAATCTCTTTGGGATATAGGCCCAGTAGAAACACTATTGGGTCAAATGATATGCACAATTTGATAACTTTTTGAGCATAGTTCCAAATTGCTTTCCAGAATGGTTGCATCTGTTCACATTTCCACCAACAATGTATCAATGTCCCAGTTTTCCCACATCCCCTCCAACATTCATCAAACGCCCTTTTGTTGTTGTTAAAAGCATGAATGAGTGGCTATATAGCTCATTTAAAAATAATTTTTAACAATAAAAATTTGATTTCATTTATAATTATTGAAAATTTTATATTTTAAAGACATTTTTAAGAATCTGAAGGTTTCATAAACTTGGCTAGTGGTTTTAGAACATTTCAATAATCATAATTGCAAAGCCAGTTAAAATAGCTATAATTGAATGAAACATTAACATTGATTAAAACAGGAAGGCAAAGAGAAAATGTATTAAGATTGCTGTTTCATCATAGTGTTTTGTTTTGTTTTGTTTTTCCAACAGGCTCTGCTTTATGTCTCTACAATTTAAAGCCATCAGAATACAGTATGCATTCAAAATTCTGCCCCAAACTCCCAGTTCCTGAGAGGTAAATTTAATTGCAGTGTTTAACTGTTGTGGACTTTTTTCCTCTTTAATAGGGGTGGGGAAGTAAACAGAGGAAAGAAATATGTGATATATTAAAGTACACATTCTTAAGGAAAATAGCTTATAAGTTCAAATTTGTTTGTCATAAAGTTGAAGTATACTCTGAAATCATATTTCTAAAAGATTATATAAAAGTCTTACCTAAAATGGGTAAAAATGATAATAGTTATATTTTTGTAGTATATGAAAGTTTATAAAATATTTTCCTCATAGTAGCTTTGGAAGGATCAGAATGCAAGTATTTTTGTCCCTATTTTAAGGATAAAAAAAGTTCTCTCAGAGAATTTAAGCCACTTGCCCAATATAAGATTCCTTTTAAATTTTGGAACCATTATTTAATCTGAAGACTATCTCAATTCCAGGTTTAGCACTCTTTTTATTATACCACACCACACTGCAAAGAAATATGATGTGACTCTCAGTAGTGATATTGATTTTTTCCTATTTAGGCTCTCAACCTTTTAGACAAGTTATATATTTATATATTTGTGGACCTGACTTGTGATTTTATTGATACCAGGAATTCCCAGTAAGCAAACTCCTACTACTGATGTAGATAAGTAGCTGCTCTGGAATACTGAGCTGTTGCTTAGGATACTGAATTATTAAGTGAATTCCTCAAGATCACATTTGTGATAAGTGTCACAGGTGGGATTTGTACCCACATATCCACCAAAATCAGTACTCTGTGTACTGTTGTGCTAAACTGCCTCCTAATCTTAGGAATAAATTCTCACAAATTCCAAAATTTCTGGAAGGCTGATCTTACACAAACATATATGTATTACACAAATATTATATGTGTACGTATACATGTGCACATATGTATGTTTATGTGCATATATGCTTACATTTTTTGGTTACATTTTATTTACTTTTTAAACTTTAAAACATAGTAGATAAGTGTCTTCTCATAATACTTATGTATTTTAAACCATGCCTCTTGATGAGATCTTTTTAACAGCAAATTGGATTAGAGAGAGTGCTAGTTTTGGATGTCAAGATACCTGGGATTGAATACTCTTAGACTCTCATGAGCTGTTTCTTCCAAGCCTCAGTTTCTTTGTTTGTAAAAGGACACTTATATTTGTACCACCTACCTTGTAGAATGTAGAAAGCACATAATACAACTTAAAATGTTATTAATAAGAATTGTTGTTATTCATATTTCAAGATACTAATTTCTGTAATGAAAACTTTTTACCTGGTCTTAATGCTTGCGGATTACCCAAGAGTTTATGTATTTGATTTATAAAACTAAAATCTTATGAAGGAATCAGATTCTCAGAACATCATATGATACTTCTATGAATATCATAATAATGGAAACATTAGCTGATTTTGAGAGTGAATTTATAGAAGAGATTATCTTGGATTAATTGAAAAAGGAATACCATTAATAGAGAGCTTTCTTTCTACTCATATTTTTCCTTTGCTTAAACCAATTATATGCCTTTAATAGGACATGATCTTTCATGACCACTGGCAAAAGAACTTCAAAAATAAAGCAGGAAAATTTTAGAATAATATAAAATCAGCTGCTGTTCAACTGCATAATCCCTAGTGGACCATATTGCTCCCCCTGTTCCCTATTCTACTGCTATTCAGGATATGATTTTACACCGAAATACAGTGCTAATCTCACAACAATGATGTGTTTGTGAGAAATATTTATGTGCAGTATTCCAGCTGAAAATTTTTTACAGCATTTCTCAGACACATTTCCTTCCTGTCTCTTCCCAACCCTTGCCTCTTCCCATCCCTGACCTCTTTGCCCATGCTCCACCTCCATCCCCATGAAGCTAAGAAGTTTTGAAAGAACTCAGAAATTCATGATAGCATACTACTATGCCCAAACTATTCAAGAATGTGTTTCTACTATCCCTAAAAACATCTAGTTTCCCATACTAGTTTATTCTAGTTCCTCACAATCCGAATATTGTTTCCTTTCAACTACAACCTTAGTATTTGAAATCAAAAGATAAAAGATAGAGAACCCTCAGGAGAGGATGAAACTTAGGAAACAGTTAATTTTGTGGTAGAGTAACCATTTGCAACAAAGACAAAAGGAGAGTTTTCATCAGAAGGACAATAATGGATAGGTGAAGCAAGACTTAGAAAAGACTCTAAAATGTGGTTTGATCTTTGAAGAAATCTGTAATATCTCAACTAAAACAGAGAATGAAGTTAAAATGCAGGAATTTCTTTAGTAAGATTAATAAGGAAAATGAAAGAATTAGAACAAATTTGGAATAATTTGGAATAGAAATATATTTTGGACTTTTTTCCTGTAATGGCCTTTTCTTCCTTACCTTCTAGGTATTCTTTGCATGATTTCCAGCCTATCAACTCCTTAATGATAGAACTAGCTACCATTCTTACAGTACTTTGAAGTCGACAAAGGGCTTTCTTTACAACCACTCTTAATAAGTTAATACAAGTGGTAATATCTTCTCTATAGAGTCAGAATTTGAAGCTTGGAGAGGTTAAGTGACTGATCCAGTGTTACACAGAGATTGTTAGAACTGACATTTGAACCCAGAGAGAAGACAACATGGAACAAGGCTCAAAAGACTTAGGAAACAGCTGTGACAGTTAATTACTTTTGTTATTTTAAGCAAGTTTTTCCTCTTATCTAAAACAAGAGGGGTGGACTAGATGCCCTCTAAGTTCTCTTGTAATTCAAAATATTGGTTCCTGAGATTTGATCTAGTACTATACTTTGTGAGTGGTGACTTTTTATGTTACAGGACCCCTTTTATTATAGAGGAGAGCAGTCTGATAAATTAATTTATAATAAAGTGTTAGTTACTGATAATACTTTAATGTGTTACTCCTCTTGGGAATATTTGTTTTTTCAAAGAGTATTCCTGGAAAGGGCAATGCTCAGCTCAGTGGAATCAATCTCTAATAGTGACATTTTCAGCCCTGTGGCCCCAGGGGAAAAGAGATGTTCTGCCTTCTTATAAGGCCAGCTTTCCTGCACACCCAAGAGAGAGCAGGAATAGGGGGAATACATTAAAGACATGACAAATAATGACTAGCTAAGAGAAAATGTTAATTTGTTGGAATGAAATTAAAAATAGAAGAAAGAGGTACAGGAAGAGAAGAGGAGAAAAGACTGATAAAAGTGGGAATAAGACAGGAGAAATACAAATAAATTTTCATTCTAATTAGATTTGTAACTGATGTGCTTTATGATTTTTATAAGCTGGAAAGATATTACCAGAAATATTTATTGCTACATTTTCTTAAACAATTAATTTTACATGGAGATTTTCTGCAGTTGTGTTTACAGAAATTTTAATAATTATGCAGGTTGCAGATTCCTGCCTTCTAATATGATACTGCTCTCAAGTCACCATCCCTATGACCACCAACTGCTTTCAGTTAAAAAGTAATATTTTAAAACCAGGTGTGTTAAATGTTTTTTGATGCTTCATCATATCTTGAGGGTGTTCATTAATTTGTATTATCACTTAATGAACTTAAAGGGTGATGGGCAAGATGTTTACTTAGCTAAAATATTATTTTGAAATATCTTTTTTTTTTATTTTTACTAAGTAAGCTGGTATAGTACTTGTTATATTTTCTTCTGGTTACTTGAGTTTCCAACAAAGGTGGTAAAGAAGCAAATTTTTAATGGAAATATGTACTCTTTTTAAGCCTCCAGAATTGAGATCTCAAAAGGTAGCAGAAGCTTTCATTAATGGTTCCTTATTTTTGTTCTTTCTTTTTGAATGAGAAACATAGTATCTTTTTAAAAAAAATCCTAAAGCAAAAACAGGTTCCATGGCCTGTGTTCTCCAAATTATTATATGTTCAAGGAAGCTTGAAAAATCAATTAAAATGCATTACTTGAAACATATCATTTAATTGATAAACATAAAAGATAAGTAATTCCAGAAGTCTGATGACTGAGATTTTTAAGTACTTTAAATATAATAAAGCTGTGTATTACATGTAATGGGGTGGGGAAAGAGTTTTTCAAGGCAATATAATTAATATTTTTAAATACAAAGTTTAATTTTTAACTGAAGGATTTGCTTTTATTTTGTAAGCTGATTTAAATGTTGATATTCCCTCCACATTCCTGTTTGTAATATATCCTTCAGAACAGAAAGCAGAACATTGTTGAAGCAAAGAGCCAAAAATTTATTCAGCATTGGTTAATTTCAAACTTTATACTTTAAAACTGTCTATCAATTTAACAATCAATATGGATCAAGTCATATGGTTGTAGAGTCAATGTCATAGTTTTCTAATTTGGGGATGACTAATTGTGTGACTTCTGTTCTTAATGTGCTTTGTTTTTAAGTTTGAGGACTGGCTTCTTGTTGTTTTTTAAACATATGTTCTGTTTTTATGCCACCTTCAATGCCCAGTATATCCATACCCCAATGCGTGCAGAAAACCACCCCCTATAATCAAAAACAAAAAAGAAAGAGGGGAAATAGTTCAGCAAAATCAACTAATATATCAAATTCCATTGTTTATGCTATGTTCAGTCACCATTGTTACCCACCTTTATATTGAAGGGTGGGAAATGGTGTATTTTCATATCCTCCTTCATGATCCTGTGCTGAGCGTGGAGCTGTTGGTTGCAGTAGTTCAGTTTTGCATTTATCACATTTTGTTCTTTCCACCACTGAGGTATAAGGAGAGATAATAAAGATGCAAGATTTCATTCTGCATTTTAAAAAACAATAATAATTATATGTTCATAGAAGAAAACAAAAAATACAAAAGGGGATACAGACAAATTTTTGTTGCTGGCTTTTCAAATCTAAAATATTGGAATGATGTACATATATACACTTTAAAATATATGGCAGGTTCACAGAGTTTTTTTCTGAATTTTAAAAAATGTTGACTATAATTGGCATTTTCATATAAATATTAGAATATTGTACCCAACATGATCTAATAACTTTTGTACAATGTAAGAATGAATTAATATAATCAAATGGCTTGGTCCCAATGTTTTCAAATCCCTAGTTATTTCTACTGCCATTGCAGTTTGATGATGATTTGTTTTCATATCACATTTAGAGGTAGATAGGACTTTAGAAATCAGCAGGTCTATGGGGTTTTCAGGGTTTTTTTTTTAATTGTTGTTTGTTTGTTTGTTTCCATATCCTGTGACTTTTACTAAGCCTCCCCATTCAATATTAAAGGAAATAATTTCCAGAATATGCCATGAATTTGCACATAAGAAATAAAGAGATTAATTTTAGTAAGATAGTATAGTTATATACTAAATAGTCCTGCATACCCATGACAAGCTTCTTGTACCCTCTGGGAATATGTACATTCTAGACTGGGAATTCTTCATTTAGTCAGTCAGTTCTTGAATTTGAAAGAAGAGGAAACTAAAGCCTTTGTGACCTTGCCTAAACTAATACTACTAATGAGATACAGAAACCTGGACTAGAACACTGATCTGTTAATCAGTCTAATTTTTTTCACTGTATTCCCCTTACCACATACTACATTGTCTTCTCATTGCCTAAATAAAAAAGTAAAACATGAACTTCTGCCAGATTAATCCTTCTGCTCTAAACTCCCACAGCTTTCCTAGTAAAATTTTAGAGAATTTAGAAATCATCTAATCCAGCTCCTGCAATTTTATAGGTCCAGAGGAGTGGAGTAACTAGAATCAAGTAGTAGGTTAATGTAATATGTAGAACCTAAGAACCTGGGTTTCTTGAATCATATTTTATGGTTTCTCCATTGTACTTGAAAGAAATGCTGGAAGAATAATGCTAGAGCAAATGATCTGTTATCTATCAGATTGAAATAATTTGTATTTCAATTTCAATGTATAACTGTAAAAAGAAAAGGTAATCATGGTTTATATAAATCTAGAAAATATTGAGATCTTATCTGAATTCTAAAATCTATATTTTTGTATTTAATCATCAGATAGAAAAAAAGAAAATAGAAAGGTTGGATCTAGAAACTGACTTGGTAAGAAGACATTAAGTCCTTAAGATTGTTGTAGTTACCATAATGCAAGACTGGATGAAATTATCATTATTAGGAGTATGAAAGACAGGGATGAAATTTAAGAGACTGTATTATATAGCTAGGACAATAAAAGGGGATGAATAAGGGACTTCATGGATTGGAAAGGCTATTACTTCCTAAAAATTTAGGGACCAAATTTCATGTAAGCAACTGTCTGAAGAACATTTAAAAGTACACAGGGATATATATAAGCAGGGGGAGGCAACAACCTTCACTCAAAATTAGGAGATGGAAACAGTAAGTGGTCAGAATAGTTGTTTAATGTGGTAAGTCAGCATTCACATTTTAAAAGTTGAGAGTTTTTGATAATTTATAAATTCAAGTGCCATTGAATTCCCTTCAAAAATAGTTTAGAAGCCTGTATCAGATTGCTTGCTGTCTTGGAAAGTGGGGAGGGAAGGGAAGGAAGGAGAAAAAATTGAAACACAAAGTTTTACAAAAATGAATGTTGAAAACTATCTCTACATATATTGGGGAAAATAAAATGCAATTTATATTTTTTAAAAGAAAATTCTTTTGAAGAGAAAAAGAGGGGTGTGTGTGTGTGTGTGTGTGTGTGTGTGTGTGTGTGTGTGTAGACGCTGAAATAGAGTAGCAAAGAAGAGTTCAAATCCCCAAATCACGTTTTAAGAGATAGGAATACCCCTGGATCACATCTTTTATGGGAGTAGCCATAGTAAGAAACTAAGAAATACTGGACTCAAGTGCTTGAGATAATAATGGAGGCACAAAAGACCTGTACTCTAGAATTAATTACTCTTTTTAGTCTAGTTTTAGGGGCAGGAAAAGGTGAGAGAAAAAGGAGGAGAAATGGGAGGAAGCTGCGTGGGTAAAGAAAATAAATTTATAAAGATTTCCAGATAGGAATGACAACAAAAGGAAATGACACTTGTTTCATGTCATCATTTAACTACACTCATATACATAAGCATGCAGATAAATAAATACAGTTATAAATACAGCTACCTTCACAATGTGGTACAACTATAGCTATATCTGAAAAGAAAAGAATACAGACAAGGAAAGCATGACAATCAAGCCTATCTTGTTTCAGATAATGCTGACAACACAGAAAAACTATAAAAGTTAACAAAAAACTACTTGAAACATGAAAAACATACTAATCCTTAAAAAAAGAGGAAATTCTAATTACTGGATTTACTTTTAAATATCTATGTGTGCATATACATATATATACATATATATATATACACACACACATAGGTAGATATAGATATATACACATTGACATTTTAGATGCAGAAATTTTCTTTCCAATTGTTAAGTACTATAATGGAAAAACCCATAATAGATTTTAAGCTAGAAGACCTGGATTCAAATTCCAGCTCTTCTGTCTACTTCTTATATGACTGTCTACTTCTTATATGACTATGGACATGTTACTTAACTTCTGCATTTCATTTTCTTTACAAAATTAGAAGATTGGACCAAAAGCTCCATGAACTCCTGTATGGATTAGAACTGAGAGTATAAATTCATAATTTGAGCTTTGTAGCTCAAAGTTCCCTCCCTCATTTTACCTAAAAAGTATCTAATCATTCTTCTAAAGAAATTGTGCTCCTCTGAGTCCCTGGATATAGAAAATGCATGGGTAAAGTATGCATTCTCTCTACCAATCATTTTAGACATGACTAGAGACAAGGATAATGATCTTTGAATGTTCACACACACACACACACACACACACACTCACTCATTCGCTTCATAATAATAGCAATGACAACTCATAGTACCCACTATGTAACAGGCATTGTGCTAAGTTCTCTACAAATATTATCTAATTTGATGCTCACAGCAACTCTGCAAGGTAGGTGATGTTATTATCCACATTTTACAGATGAGGAAATTGGAGCAAATAAGGTTTCATGACTTGCACAGGGTCACACAGCTACCAAGTGCCTAAAGCTAAATTTGAACTCAGACATTCTTGACTCTGGGTCAGGCTGTATCCATATACTACCTCGTTGCCTCAACTCTGCTCCTTTCACAACATTGATTCCCTGGAATGCACACTTGGATACCAAGACATTTGGACTGAATTGCTCAAAAGAATTTATTATTAATAAGTATCCAAATGAGTTCTTGTCTCCAAGTATAGGTTAGAATTTCTGTGCCTGAGCTTCATCTGTAGCTACTCTTTATCATCTTCTGATGAATTACAAATGCCCTGAATTCCTGATAGCTCAAGTCTCCAGAGACTCCCTTTTTAACCTGCTGTTCTGAAAAGGCCCTTAGAGATTAGTCATTTTGTTAGCCCTTACTAACCAGTTATTGGAATTATATGGTAGCTACAGATAGAAGATACACCAGAAATATCCAGTAAAATTGGATAACATTTTTATACGCCCTAAGATTTCCTTGAACACTAAAATGCTTATAGGTACAATTTGCCCTGGAAAGACCATAATGCATACATGCAATGAAGCCAATTTAGACCATAAAGTGCTTAAATGTTTCATATATCTGAGATAAATGTTTTATAAGACAGGCTCATCTTTTTTTTTTCCTTTTTTTTTTCAAAGCTAAATGAATGTTCGTTATTCTTAATATCTTTGTATATCTCTGAGACAGGAATATTAATTGCTAATGAGTTTTAGACTCCACTCCTCAGTGTCCAATCTGGATTTGTAGTCCTGAGATGTCATAAAATAATGGATCATCTTCAGCTAGAAAAATACTGTATCAGTTATGTAGCTGACTAATTGAGAGCAGAATATTAAAGCTAAGTTTAATGCTACTAAATAATAACTTTATATGATAATTTAAAGTTTCCAATATACTTTACCTTATTTCATTTTAAAGCCTCATGACAAACATAGCTGATATATAGCTAGCTGAAGTACTATTATCTCTACTTTACAAATGTAGATACAGGAATAGAGAAATTTGTAATCTATGCGTGATCACATAGCTGATGATTGTCAGTCAAAACTTGAGCCCAAGTTTTTCTGATTATAAGTTAAAAGGCACAATTAAAAGAAAAGTGCTAGAATCTTTCAACAATTTTCTTAAATAATTCTGTTGACAGAAGCCATGAAGAAGAAATTTTATATTTACATATTAGGATGGGAGAGAAAGAAGAGAGAGACAAGGGTTGGGGTGAGAACAAAAGGTGATCACAGGGTGAATATTATCAGCCCTTTAAAAGTTCTAAATAAGGAGGCAAGATTTGTTCCTCATTGACAACCTCTGATCATTTCTAAGAAGATGCCCTGTTTTCTTTATTTAGAAAAGTTAGCCTGAGGTAAGTTAACAAAGATTCTATGACCTGATAACTTTGTTAGATCATTAGAGTATGTCTGTGGCTGGAAAATGAAAATTTTCAACCCTGATTCATATTCCTCCAAGAAGCTGAGGATTCTAGCTTCCTGGGATTTTAGTGAAAATTTCAAAGTAGTAAAATAAGTCAAATTAGTCAGTTGAATAGTCAGCATTGGTTTATTATCGCACATCACACATAGTGCTTTCTATATTATATTTCAGACCAAGGAGGCATTTTTGTTTACCAGTAAATAAAAATCAAAAGACTTGCTGCTCAGAATGGTGGGCAGTTTTTCTGAGGTAGAGCAACAGCATTCAAAGCTAGAAGGTTTTATTTCTCTCTTGATAGAAAATTGTCTATAAAGCATAAAATTACTTGTGATCACATGGATAGTTTTGTCTTAAGAGTATGCTCTCTTTCTTATATTTAAATACTAATGAAGAAAGCAAAATAAATAACCTGTATACTTGGAGGTCCCTTGGATGGAATGAGTTCCTTTAGTATTTTTAAATTACTAGCAAAAAGTAATTCTGTTTTTTCAGATAAGGAACTTAAAACAGGGGAAGTGTTAAATTGCTAGTCAAGTACATGCTGAGGTTCTAATGAACCTTAGGAACATGATTCCTAGCTCTGTATTCCTGATGATGATGATGATGGTAACTGTCACTCATATATCTCTATAAGGTATAGAGAACACTGTGTTTTACCTCATTTGGTCCTCAAAACAATCTTGTGCTGCAGGTACTATCTTTATTGTTATTATCATTTTGCCACTGAAAAAAACAGATTCAGAGAAATTAGTTATTTGTCCAGGGTCACGTTTGAAAGTGTTTGAAGGAAGATTTAAACCCAAATCTTTTTGACTTTATGTCTGTGCTGCTTTGTCTTCAGTATTAATTAGATCATCAAAGGATGTAAACTTAGAAATTAATAATTTAGTCATAGACAATACATCATAACTTTCTCTTTTTAAAATAAAAGCTAAGTTTCCTCAATAAGCATTTATTAAGCACATACTTAATACATATTTCCTTTTGTGTGATGCACAAGTGCACAAATAAACTCTCTAGTAATATAAAATTAAAGTAACAGATGGTGTGATCACTATCTTTACAGCACTTCACAACTTCAGTTGTGCCTTTGTCTCAGAGTATACCTCAAAAACAAAAAAAAAACAAAAAAAACACAATTTTTTCATAGCATGAATGCATAGTTTGATGTTACAAAATTCAGATATCCCATGAGTTAAATTATGCCTTCCATACAAAACAGCCACAAATAGTATTAGCCCAATGATAGCATAGTTAAATTAAACTGGAAAGCATATTAGCTGTGCCACACCAACATCAGCATATTAAAGGGGTTTCACCAAACTGATCTTTTCAGAAAAAAAATTGCTAATAGTGTGGCACATTTCAGGCAAAACTGTGTGATATTTTTTATCACATGAATAGGCTAGAAATTAATTCTCAATTCACTGAAAGATATAGTTTTGAGTCTTTTTATCATCTGCCACTTGATTGACAAATATCTAAGCTTAGGAGTGTAAGTCTTTGGTTTTACTTTTGTTTTGATTTTATGTGTGTGTGTGTGTTGGGCTTTTTTTGTTGTTATTTGTTTGTTCATTTTCAGAAGGGGGAGGGTAATATTATCTGTGGGAATATACACTCCACCCTCTCTGTAAGATTTGTAGTAAGAACTGCATCATTCCCCATTACAGCCATTCTCATCCCACAGCCTCTGTGCATTAACTCCTGCACTTTTGGCTTCTGTCTTTGGTGTGAAGAGGGTGGAGTGTATTGCATCTATTCACCTCTCATTTGTGTGTTTGATGTGGCATTTATATTAAGTAGGAGTAATTTTTTTTCTGATTTTTTTTTCTTGTGTCACCAGTGCACCTATTCCATTCTTCCATCGCTGTGCTCCTGTGAACATTTCCTGCTATGCCAAGTTTGCAGAGGCCCTGATCACCTTTGTCAGTGACAATAGTGTCTTACACAGGCTGATTAGTGGAGTAATGACCAGCAAAGAAATTATATTGGGACTTTGCTTGTTATCACTAGGTAATTGTTTTTCTCATTCTTAGCTGTTACATAGAACTGCAGTAAGAGACTGTTCCATTCTTTAGCCAGAATATGATAATTGGTGATAAATCTTCAGGAAATGCATAACTACTCAGAGTGACAAGGACTGCTTCAGAGTATATTTACTTGCACTCTGAAATTCCCCTCCTTCCTTTATTTTTGTGGAGATAGTAACCAGTCTCTGACTAATGATGCCCTATTGTTATATAGAGGCAATGCCTTCACAATACTATGTCTTCACCTTGCTCCCAGAAAAACGTATCTTTTAAAAGAAAATAGGAGACAGTTAAATGTGTCTGATAGTATGAAGATGAGTTTTGTTGATGGTGCCTTCAGAAGTATTTCTTTTTCTTGCATTACATCAAAGTACCACAGATGAATTTAGGAAAGCTTTCTTCATTGACTATTGAGTTTCCTGGACATGAAAGTGTTCCCACTTTATTTCTAAAATAAAAACTTTTAAATTAAATTACAATTATATGTAACCATATTTAATATCAGATTTTCCAGACCGGTAATATCTTAGTTGGGACCTATAAATTATCATAGGAGACAGGTTGTTCTTTACCACACTACTGTATCACACTGGAAATACCAATGCATAGTATGTTACAGCTGTTGGCTTCAGTTATAAAGCTGAGAGAAAATCTATCCAAGTTTTTCTTGCAATTATGGAGTATTTTTGCTTAGGTCATACTGACCCAATTGAAATAATACTCTATGGGAAAAATCTTCTGTGTTATTTAAGATTTCCATCTGTGTTGGTTCCTGTCCACTTATTGCAAAATTGAAGCCTATAATAATTCAAAATATTTATTTTGATTTGCAGATGGCCCAGAGAAAACTAGACTCCTGCTCTAGTTCAGTGATAATTAATTATTGCTATACTGTTTTATATCAAATTCCATGTAGATTTAAACACATAAAAAAAAGAAAAATTCGTAGGTTAGAAAATCAGTAATTGTTATATTGTATAGTGTTAGTCTTATAGAAATGCTTACATTGTCACTGGTAGCCCCTTTTATATTAGAATAGCTTAATTTTCCAGTCATACACACATATACACATATATTGCATATATGTGTGTGAATATATAATATATATTTTAAAAATTTGTTATTAAAATACAGCTATCCATAATAATTATTCCCCCTTTTTTTCTTTTTGGCACACTGAACTCCATACTGTGTCACAGACAATAGAGTTTGCTTAATAACTCCCCTGGACTTTCTTAAAATGAAAAACTTTCACACAAAAATACCTGACCTTACTCTGAAAGTGACACCAGCTGAGAGTCAGGGGATAAGGGGATAGGACTTTGCATTTATGAGCCATTGTTTTCTAGTGCCACCCCATTGTGAATATGAAGCTTTTCACATTAATTATAAATTTTAAAATAATAGGAATGCATAGAGAGTAAAGATAATACAGTATATTCCTTTCTGTCCCCAAGTAAAGGCTTCACTAAACTGTTTGATCTTAGTCTGAATGCATATGCTACCTAATTGAATTTATCTAGACAAACGTAATGTCTTTCTTATCAAAAACATGATATGTCATATTGTCTACATTTGTTTGTTGGCATGCATGTGTGCATGTGAGTTCTACCCTGCTGCCTTTTGAGAGAGGTGACCTGCTTCCTTCCTTGTGGCAAACCCACACTAGTCATTATGTGCTCATTAAGTCACCATGTACATCTGCATGGATTTTTGTCTCTTGTTTACAAATGCACAGTAAGTTCTTTTGTTTTAGTTGTTACTGTTTTTCAAATGGCAGAAGTAACTAATCCAAAATGAAAACACAACGAAGGTTTTTTTCCTTCTTATCTGAGCAGAGGTTATACATTAGTCACTTCAAAGAATCAGTTTTTATTCTGAGAGAGAAAGCCCCTTCCTCAGCTGTTGATTAAAATGTACTTATGCTGAGTATTTCTCTTAGATGTTATTATAATTTATTATAATAGTTGCCCTCTGTCTTCCTTATAATAATTGCTCTCTATCTTCCTTGCAGTTCTATCCATGATTTTGATGGTGATAATTAGGTACATATCCAGAGTACTCGTATGGATCTTAACAATTCTGATTATACTGGGTTCACTTGGTAAGCTATTAATTTCTTTGTTGCTGAGAAATTTGGCTTGACTGTTAATATTTACACTTAATTCTTTATCATTGTTAAATATGTAACATTCTTAATGAACTTCTTTTGAGCTTTATGGACTCATTTATATTGCCAAGTGTCTATTGCAAACTATGTAATATCTAGAAGATAAACTTGAAATTTATAGAGAGGCTTTCCCAAATATAGTTCTGCCACTCCTAAAGAGAGTTATAGATCACCAGTTCTGATAAAATGGGAGGTTCATTGGTATTGTAAATAAGAGGAAGAAGAAACACCAAGAGGAGATGCTGTAAGGAAAAGCAAGCAGTTTGGACACTTTCTCCTGCCAGATATAATATGATACCCTTCCTTCTTCCCTTTTGTCTTTTTCTTTCATTTTATTTTTCCAGCATACTTCCCTTGTCAGGTGAGTTGGCTCTTTATTCCCTTTCACTTTTGCACTTCTCAATGCCTGAAGCAGCTCCTTCTGAGATGTTGTAACTCTTTCTTTCGTTGGCAACTATGCGCACTCGGGTGTGTGTGTGTGTGTGTATGTAAAAGAGAAAGACAGAGAGAAGAAAGGTGAGAGGAAGAGTGAAAGACAGAAAGAGAGGGGAGAGAGCAAGAGACACAGGAAGACAGAAACAGAGGAGAGAGAGAGAGAAACAGAAAGAGGAGACAGAGAGAGAGAGACATAGAGAATATGACAATAATTCATTCTTCAATTTTTTCTCTTCTCACTTTATTTTTTCTCCTGTTGCTTTATTCCTGTACTGTTCTTTCCCTCATCTAATTTTTGAATGGCTTTTCTTCTTTTCTCACCCTATCCCTCAGCTGATTCTTTGACTCTCACTTGGTTTCCTTAATCCAGTCTCTTCATCTCCCTTGACCTACACTTGCCCAGAGCCTCTTTGTGGTCCCTCTTCATCCTTGCCAATGGTATAGAAGTTGTCTCTATTTTTTCCCTGAATCTCCCTTACCTTTAAAGATATTCATTAGTAGAGGTGGGGAAGGCTAGTTGCACTGTGGAACTTAAGTGTCTGATGTGGGAGAGGATAAGGTGAGAAGAGGTCCCATTATGCTGGTTAAGTGCTGCAGCAGCATGTGTCCTTTGCCACTTTTCCCTTTGAATGGTGCTGCCAGAGTACCATTGGATGCCATATTCCTGTGGCGTCCTGTATGTTAGGATCCAGCTAACTTCAATTTTTAACTGATATATTCTCTTGTGTATATCATTGCAAAATATACCTTTTTTTTGCTCTCAGGTGGCACAGGTGTGCTGTGGTGGCTGTATGTTAAGCAAAGAAAATCACCCAAAGAAACTATTATTCCAGAACAGCTTCAAATAGCTGAAGACAATCTCCGGGCCCTCCTCATCTATGCCATTTCAGCTACAGTGTTTACAGTGAGTGTTTGCTCTTGTTGGGATGTATGTTGGGGTATGGTTATTTTCTTTTATTTGGTTTTTTTTTTTTTCACTTAGAATAGGTGTATGATAGGAAAAGCTTCTTACAGTTTTTGCTACTTATATAATAGGATAAATATAGAAAAATCTCCTTTTCCTATTCCAAATTTTCATAATTGTTTCTTGGTTGTTTGAACCAAACTCAATAATTTTGCATCACTCTCCCTGTTTTTGCAAGAATGAAGGATTTTCATTTCATGAATTCTTATTTGCCCTACTGTCATTTGTCACTAAAAATTAATTACTAGAAATAAGAAAATATTGCATACATTCATTTTAGTTAGCTTTACCATAAAAAGTTGTAATTTTTTTGAAGAAAAAAAAGGCCTCTGCGTATTCATTACATTTTCATATTTCTTGGACATTTTTCATTTTATTATCAAGTTTTTCAGTGTAAACCTTTCCTGTAATATTACAGATTATTTTTTTATTTGAGGTTGCCTACTAATTTATATCTATATTTATACCTCTTTCTCTTCTCCATATCCCCACATCTCCACTGTAAAGGATAATCTATGGCAGTTAATATCCCACAGTCTTTTTTTTTTTCTTTTTGCTGAGGCAATTGGGGTTAAGTGACTTGCCCAGGGTCACACAGCTAGGGAATGTTAAGTGTCTGAGACCAGATTTGAACTCAGATCGTCCTGACTAAAGGGCTGGTGTTCTATCCACTGCTCCACTTAGCTGCCCCCCCACCCCACAGTCTTTTGAAATGGTTATCTAGATCCTAGCTCTTAGAATAGTACTTTATACCTAATGGATAGTAAATGATTGAATGACAATTAATTCTGAGCATTATTCCCCCATTTGTTCCTTAAGTTCACTGCCATTATAAAAGTAAAGAAATCCTTCATTAAATTTTTCCTGACTACATGTATGGTGAAATATAATGGAAGATGACTTGTATTCTTTGCAAGATCCTGAAAACAGGATTGACCAAGAAAAGTCTGCCACATTGCACTCAAGAATCTGTATCACCACAGGGCTCCCATTCTACTACAGACCCTTCCTTTGAACTTGGAGGTTGGATAGTAGCTATAACATGGTGCAGAGATGTCTATGCTGTGCTGGTTATCTCTGATGCTGGGAAACAGCCAGGATAAAATGATTAGGTGGCCTCTTAAAGAAAGGGAAGCAGTTAATTTTTATATATTCATTATACTAAAGCTTAACAAGGGCTTTACATATATCCTTATGATAAGCCTCTGAGGAAGGTAGTATAAGTAGTAGTATTCTCATTTTATAGATAAGGGAACTAAGGGCCAAAGACTGCTAGCATGGACAAGTTACAGAACTAGAAATTAAGATAGGTTCTCCAGTTTCAAGCCTGGTGTTCTTTTCATAATATAATGTTGTCTCTTTAAAATGACTTTCTTCTATTAGGCTATTATATTTCCTCTTTTAAAAAATACACGTTTATTTGTGTATGTTTGTGTGTGTGTGTATGTGTGTGTGTGTGTGTGTGGTCTATATCATAGCACCTAGTATAGTGCCTTCAGCCTTAATTCAGAGATTAATTGAGGCTGATTGAATAGTGGTGGATAAACTTGTTATTTAATGCTTTGGATTTTAAGTTTCTTATAGTTAAGACCTGAATCTAGAATTATATGAGAATGCTACTTTGTGTACTTCAGGACCTTGGACAACACTGTTGAATGATAGAAAAATTGGCATTTTCTAATGATTATGTTAATCTATTTAAGTTAAGATGTGATATCAATTTTGGCTTGATTTTTTTCACCATCTGAGATGATGACTGGAAAATATATCTCTTTTTACCCAGGTGATCTTGTTCTTGATTATGTTAGTAATGCGCAAGCGTGTCGCTCTCACCATTGCCTTGTTTCACGTGGCTGGCAAAGTCTTCATTCACTTGCCACTTCTTGTCTTCCAACCATTTTGGACTTTTCTTGCCCTTCTCCTATTTTGGATATACTGGATCATGACTCTGCTTTTTCTTGGCACTCTAGGTGAGAAAACATGTTATTGTATGTTTTAAGTGGTAACTTTGATTAGTTGTATTTATTTTAAGAAATTAAAAATATATGGAACAGTCAGTGAACATTCAAACAGCTGCTGGCTGAGGTTTAACAAATCACCAGTTCTGCCAGAGCTATGATAGGGCCTCAAATTGCCATGATAACAGCTTTTTAAAATAAATCCTAGGGATATAAATACAGTTCAGACAAGACATGGTTGTCCATTCTGGTCCTTAATCATCATTGTGCTGATCTTGAAAATTGTATTCAGTCCAAGATGGATCCAGAAATCCCTCCCAGTCTATTGCCCGACTAAGCTGAAAAAAGTCCAGATCTCAAAGGCATCCTTTCAGATTAGACTAGAACCTTAAGACCCATACTAATCCAGACCTACAACTCAAAAGCTGGGACTGAACCGAATTAACCGAGTAGGAGGAGGGATAAAATTATTTGAGTAATAAACTTGATGCATATGCTTTGCTTCAGTTCATAACCCATTTTGAGGATTTCTTCTGTGCACAGATATTAACATATTTTAACTTGGCAGAGGGATGGGTGTGGAGAATAGTTGTTTCATTATGGTGAAAAGAAGCTTTTCATAATCATTCTTTGAAACGCTTAAAGAATATATCTATTCCAATTTTAAGGTTTCTTATGAAGAATTGTGATATGGAAGAAATTTCATAGTGGTTTCCAGTAGCAAACTTCCTAACTCTTAAGTTTTGAGTGCAAGCTATGTAGTAAAAAAATTACCTGACTCTTGACTATTAATAATTTTCTGTGGTGCTTTTAAAGTTTAAAGAGTGTTTTCTTAACAACAATCTAGGGAAGTGGGCAGTTCAAGTATTGATCCCCTCTGGTTAAAGGGGAGAAAACAGATTGAGAAAAGTTATGTGACTAGTTCCAAGCGTATAATTAGTGGATTTCAGAAACTAGACTTCATTTTAGGACTTCTGACTACAAGACAAATGCTTTTTCTTTTGGACCATTTGGTCTCACTTTAGTAGACATGAATGCATCTACAAGTTATCATTTTGTGGGGAGAAGTAGGTGATCCATGGTAGATCAATATAAGGATTATTTTGATTTGTTTTTTGCATGTCATGGGATAATGTATTTTAAAGCTAGATTATTTAATCCAATCCCTTCATTTTAAAACAAAGGAAAATGAGATCAGGGATATAAATGACTTACCAATTGAACTAGGTCTTCTGTGCTTAAATTAAGTAGTTTTTATATAAAAACAGTTCTTTTTATTCATTTTCTTACAAAAAGAGGGTAGTGTACTGTGTGGTGTACAAAAAGGGCTGCCTGTCCTTAAGCTCTTTTCCCATAACTTCAGACTTTAACAGAAAGAAATAAAAATAAAATTTCCTTCAATCACTTCAGTTTATCCCCATGTTGCTTTCAAGCTGATGCATATCAATTTTTAGGCCACCTTTAGGTTAAAGAATGCTAATCCCCAGACTAGGAGCACAGGCAGTAGGATCCAAGGGATGGGTATAAATAAGAAAACTAGTTTTTATAACTAGGGATACAAGATCCCAAATTCTAAAATCAATCAGAAGCCCAAATGTCAATAGTACCTGAGTTGTCCATTTCTCTAATTTAAGTTGATTCCCTAAAGTATTGGTATTTTTATAGCTATTTGCTTCTTCAGCCTACTGTAGCTACTAAGCATTTTTCTGTGTCATCTGCCCTTTTGAGGGTATTTGTTCAGATACTCCTGCCCCTGATTTTTTTGTTTGTTCCATAAACCCTTGGCTTCATATTCTCCTTCCACCATATGTACAATCTCAGCAGAACCTGGACTAAAAGCAGGCAACACAGGAGGTTGATCCTTTTCTTCCAATACCTTTGCGTTTCTGAGGCTCATTGAAGTCTCCTAATCTTTTGTACATATTGCCCTTGTTCCTATTTATAGTCAAAAAAGGTGACCAGATTGAGTAGCATTTCTATGTGATCCTCCAAATAAAGTAAATTTTTTAAAAATATTTAAAACCTATGCTGCTATAATATGGCTAAAAATAAAGTAGGAAAAGATCTATTACAGTTAGAATTTCTTTGAGGTTTGACTTTACTAGAGTTTGATGATATGATAGTGTAGTAACCCTAGGATTTTTCTCAATCAGATCTTTTTTGGTGTGTTGGCTTAATTTTAATCACTATAGTGAATAACTAATAAACTTTGAGGGTATTTTTTTCCTTACAAGTTTGTAATTCATCTCAGAATCAAGTTAGCACCTTAAAATATTTTCAGCTTTTCATTTTGCACAGTAAGTCTAAAGATAACATGAAATATTAACAAATATAAATAATTCATTCATTTTTCATGAGATAATCTTTAAAATGAGCTTAGATTTGTTGATCTCCAAAGTCCCCTTCACCTTTAAATCTTATGACTCTGTGATCTTATTGGCCAAGCAGTTTTCACTGGATATTTTTCTAATCAATTCAGCAGGTATTTATTGATTATGTACTATGTTAAGAAAAAGAAGAGTTCTTTATTGATTAGAATTGTGAAGGAGATGAGATTAAAGCTTGATCTTGAAGAATATGTGGAATTTAAAAAGGCCAACTGATAGTGGGAAAAACATTCCAAATGGGAGAAATAGGAATAAGGAAGACATTCTGACTGGAGTGTTAAAAATAAATAAATAAATAAATAATATATGAATTAGGCCTGATTATTGAGAAACTTGAAAGCCAGATAGGAATTAAAATATTCAGTGTATTTGGTTCATTATGGTTTTCATATGAGGAAATAAGAAGGCATGATATAATGGGTAGAGTACTAGAGGTGGCGTTAGGAAATCTCTATCTCCAATATTTCCTAGCTTCCTGACCAAGGACTGCTGTTTAATCTAAATTTTTTTTTTCATATAATACCTATACTAATTCAGAAAGTTGTTGAGAAACTCAAATGAAATGATAGATTCAGAAGACTTTGAAGCTCTGAGTAAACATCATCTGCTAGAGTATAGGTAATGCAAACAACTAAAGAAAAAAGGATAGAAGAGAAGACTTGAACATAGGGAAGAATCAAAGATGACTCATGTTTTCAGGCCTGATTAAATGGTGGTATGTATTGTAGATAAAAATGGGAAAATTAAGATAGAATTATTTGAGATACAAATTAAATTCTCTTTTATTAATTATTTTAGATTTACACAAATAATGTTTCTACTCCAATTGTTTAGATTTTTAAAAATTGTTTTTAATTTTCACCAATCACTTTTGTAAGATCTCCTTAGAGTTTCTACTGTGAGACAGACTGGTTTTCATTTGAAACAATGTATTATAAAAAGCTTTGGAGCATTTGCATATTTAAAACCATTTTGGTGGTGAGTATAGGGGTGTCCCATGTTGATCTACCTTATTATTAAAATCTCTTGTATAGCAGACATTGCTGGAATGAGGTTCTAATGTAACCATTTCCTTGAATTACTTTTATCAGCATTGTAAATGTTCCAATTTGGATAATATATTTTCTTCATTTTAATTAGTTTAGTTCATACATAATGAAATTAGATGATAATCTCCTATAAACTCTTTAATCATCCTAATGAGTAAATATTTTGGAAACATTACAATTTTATTTTAAATTTGGATGGTTTAAGAATTTTATATTAATCATCCCTTTATCATTGTGTGGGACCTTTGTATTCTTTTAGCACTTTCATTGTTACCAAATATATATTCTCCTGTTATAATAATAGTAGATTTGACATAATACAATTCTTTTTATCTGACTGCTATTTTCAAAACAGAGCTGCATGTCTTAGTATTCTAAAGATGTTTAATATATTTGATAAAGGCAACTCTCTGTTTTATAAAATTGTTGTGAAAGATCTATTGAAGTAAATAGCTGAAAAGTTTGAATTCAGAGCTCCATCCTCACAATGAAAAGCTATCCTTTCTTCCCCAAATCAGTATCCCTGAAAGATGGCTTTCTTAGAGAGTTATTTATTTATTTCAGTATTATGAGTTCTTAAGTTAATCTGCCAAAAAAAAAAAGTATTAAAATCTCCTTATACTTCCTAAGAACACACACACACACAAACAACAGCAGTAATGAAACTATACTATAACATATGGACCTAAAAGACATGGAATTAAATCTGGAGACCTTATATTTTGTGAAATTGAGCATACTACTTAAAGACAAAAGATTGTCATTCAAAATCCAATAGGTTAGAGCATGACCATTCTATCCTTTCCTATGTGTTTTTCCCCATTCCTCATCATGTATGGGGAAGGTAACTCCCAAAGGATAATACCAAGAAGCATGAGAAAGAATGAAAGAATTGGAGGATAGTTACTATATGGAGTTAAAAAAATAAATTTTAGGTCTTGACTGAGATATGTTTCTGAAAGCTTACAATTCCAAACTGGAACTATCTCAAGGACAGAACTCTGCTTTGTGACTACTTCCTTCATATTTCTGATTCTTCCATTGTCTTCCACTGGAATGGAAAAGCAACAAATGGAAAAATAAAGCCATAGTAGGTCTTATCATGCATAGAACTGAAGGGATGCTGGAGACCCTAAGACTTAAAATATAGCAGCTGTATCTGACTTTCCTTGATAGAGGAATTTTATCATAGACAATTTTTAAATAATACAATGGAACATAATAGTGATATAAATAATAGAACAAAATATATACAAAATGATTAATGTTTGATGTGCCTTTAGAACATAAAAACAGAGGAAAGGATTCATTATTATTAGGATAAATGAAAATAAATGTTGTGCTCCTTCAAATTTTCTTAAATTTTTCTCAGAATTTCTATCCCCAAACTTATTCATAAGTCCAAAGATCTCCAAGTGAACTTCATTATTTCCTTCTCCTTATTTAGTACAAATCCTTCTACTTCCCTCTCTTCTCTAGCCCACAACTCCCCCAAACCAGAAGTAGAATAATTTCAATACAAGAAAAAAAAATGTAAAATCAAGAAAAAAAACTTCTAAAGGAGGAAAGGACAGATATAACAAATAACTTATATATAAATTTTCTGAAGGATTTATAAAAATATCTATTCCCAAATGAATAAGTTTGGAAACATTTTTATTCTGAAGTAGAAAGTCATCAGCAAACATGAATATTTCTCTATGTAGAAAAGTCAGAAAATGGACAATGTAATAAAACCAATCTGTTATATGCAGATTGTTTTTCATCATATATTAAGTTTAATAAAGTAATAGCAATATTACCCTGCTTGTCTCTGCCTCTTCTTGCTTTCCTTCTCCTGTTTTTCATTTTTAAAGGTGTACTTTAGAATGAATTAGAACTCTCACTTCTTTTTAAGGCCAATTTGGATTCAAAATGGAATTATTCTTTCTAATTTAACATTTCTAAATTGATACTCAATATTCTATTTTCTTCCTTTTTAAACTTTTTTTAATTAGGTAGTGCTATTCCAAAAGGTGAATTTGTGGAATTTGAAGTTTCTGGCCCTCTGCAATACATGTGGTGGTACCATGTAGTAGGGCTAATCTGGATAAGTGAGTTCATTCTAGCCTGTCAGCAGATGACTGTGGCAGGAGCTGTAGTAACGTATTATTTTACAAGGTGAGAACTTAAAATTGTCTGAAATTTCAGTTCATCAAAAATAATTACAGACCCAGCTTTCTCAAGGATGTGATTTAAATGCTTGTTAACATTTCATAAGGTTTAACAAAATAATTTCTTTATACATATATATTTTTTGCTTTGGAGAAACATGAACCAAAATAATGGGAGATTGAGATTTTCTTTTTTGAAAATAGGATTTGTGAAGTATTGAAATTCTGTAGAAGTGTTGGCTCCTGTCTAAGACTAGAATTTTGTTCAGTTCAGGGCTCAGAGTCAAATCCAAGATTACCTAGCTTCCCGCTATAATGATTTGCCTAGACACATGTTTATGTTTTTTATTTATGTGTTCTGAATGGTAAAGCCTGATTAGTAAATATCTTCAAAGCACAATGATCTTTAACATTCTTCTTTTATATTAAAACCAATGAGCTTCATGAAAGCTTTCAATAAAATTACTTAGCAGTTGAGTTGTTGATGTTGTTGTAATAAATAAAAATTTTAGATATACCTCAACAATGTTGACATTTTTTTGCTACCTTGTCATTTTTTTTAGTGTTAGTAAGCTGAATAAAAATGTCCTCTAAATTCTAGAATTTGAATAAATTTATTTCAGTGCTTTTTATGCTTTGATCTCTAATATTTTTATTCTTTGAGATTAAATTGTTCTTTACAATGTTGTCTTTGTGGTACCTTTTAATAGGGATA
This sequence comes from Myrmecobius fasciatus, assembly GCA_023553655.1. Classification (NCBI taxonomy): domain Eukaryota; kingdom Metazoa; phylum Chordata; class Mammalia; order Dasyuromorphia; family Myrmecobiidae; genus Myrmecobius; species Myrmecobius fasciatus. Next base: position 38,748 of record JAJPUD010009778.1, on the reverse strand, counting down.
AGAGGAATCTGCCATATACTCCCATTTTGGGGTCAGTGAACCGGCTCATCCGCTACCACCTTGGTACTGTGGCAAAGGGATCTTTCATTATTACATTAGTGAAAATCCCACGAATGATCCTCATGTATATTCATAACCAGCTTAGAGGAAAGGTAAGAAGTGAACTTCTGCATTCCATGATAATATTTGTAGAACCTTGAATTTTTTTTGGTGGTGGTGGTAGTAGTCAGTCATTTTAGTCATATCCATCTCTTTTTGACCACACTTGGGATTTTCTTGGCACTGGAGGGGTTTGCCATTTCCCTTAATAGCTCATTTTATAGATGAAAAAACTGAGGCAAACAAGGTTAAGTGAGATGCACAGCTAGTAAGTATCTGAAGCTAGATTTGAACTCAGAGAAATGAACCTTCCTGATTTCAGGTGCCATACTGTCTCACCTAACTGTCCTCCTGAATCTTCATTTAAGTAGATGTAGTTAGTTCATTGAGAGAGAAAATGGACTTAAGAATAAAATTCTAAACTCGGAGTTAGGAAAACCTGGTTTCAAATCTTGGCTGCATTTATCTTTGTGATTGGAAAACAACTCATTTAACTTCTGACAATATTATGTGCCTTAGGCAATTTCATAGGATTTTTCATTACGTGTGACACTGATTATAACCTGCTTTGGTAAACAGAGTTCAATGCCAGAGTGCTCTACACTAAAGAAATCAAAGCTTCTTTGTATATGTATGCAATTCCATTACTGAGTTTTAGAAACTTTGGACATTGAAAAGTAATAACTATTAGTTTCAGTAAGCCAAAAATACCTAGTGAAGAATTCCCCTATATGATGAGAATTATTCAGAAAGCTGGAAAGTTTGGCAGAAATTGTTGAGAGCAGCATCTCATCCCATACACACATCTCAAACCATCCACCCACTTGTCCACTGGACCTCTCAATAGGACCATCCCCATCCTTCCATCTACCAGGTATGTCACCATGATTTCATCCTTACCTCTTCACTCTCATTGACTTTTTATATTCAGTTATTTGTCAAATTGTATCATTTCAAATTGAATCCAACCCTTCTCTGTATATGCCCAGCCAACACCTTAAGTCAGGTGCTCTTCCATCTCTTCCATGATGTGTTGGAAGAGTTTCCTAATTGGTCTCCTTTTCTTTAAATCTCTCCCCATTCCACTTCCTTCTTCACACAATTGCTAAAATGATTTTCCTAAAACGCATATCTGATCATGTCACTCCCTTCCATTTCATCCATTCAACAAACTATAATTCCTTTGTGTTTCCCCATGGCTAGTATCAAAATTAAACTTCTTTGATATTTAAGGCTCATCATAACCTGGAACCTTCCTATATTTCCTTGGGACGGGGACTAAGGAGCAAGGGGAGATTGAACTGGTACTGCTTTCCTCATCTACTCTGCAATCCACATAGACTGTCTACTTTCTGCTCCTCTCAAGCAGTACTCCATCTCCCATATCCATTCCTTTATATTGCCTTTCTTTCATTCCTGGAATTCTTTTCCTCTTCCCTTCAATTTCTTAGAATCTCCAGCTTGCAGGGTAGCTAGGTGATACAAAGAATAGAATACTGGCCCTGGATTCAGGAGGACTTGAATTCAAATTTAGCCTCAGACATTTGACACTTACTAGCTATGTGATTCTGGACAAGTCACTTAACCTTGATTGCCTCACAAAAACAAAGTAAAACAAACAAAAAATCTCCAGCTTGCTTCAAATCTTAGCCTAAGAGTTTCCTTCTAACAAGAGGCTTTTCTTCTTCACCCTAGTTGCTAGTTTCATTCTAAAGTTACTTTGTATGTACTTTGTATATGCCTTGTATATACTTTGTATTTTTTTACATATAATCTTCACCATTAGATTAGAAACTACTTAGAGCAAGAACTGTTTTTGCTATTTCTTTGTCTCTCTAGTGCCTAACATACATGGCACATAAATAAACTCTTAATAAATGCTTATAGGTTGATTGATTGACATAAAACAATAAGCTCAGTATGGATATGTAATCAGAACATAAAATGTCACCATATAAAAAGAAGATTTCATACTGATGATTAGGAGAGAATTCATTTGTTTTTTAAGTTTTTAATTAGTTTCTTTACTGATTCCCTGTGATTTTTTTTCTTTTAACAATGTTTTTAAAACTTTCTGTTTTTCTGTAAGAAAGAAGGAAGGAAATGAGCATTTATTAAGTACATCCACCATGTGCCAGGCATTATACTAAGCACTTTACAGATATTATCTAATTTGATGCTCACAACAACCCTGGAAGATAGACACTATTATATGTCTATTTTTAAATTGAGCAACTATGGTAATCCGAGATTGAGTGACTTGATCAGGGTCGTATACCTAGTAAGTATCTGAGACCAAATTTGAATTCAGGTCTTTCTGACTCCAGAACAGTGCTCTATTCTCTGTACCACCCAGGTCCTTTTATTTCCAAAAAAATATCCCTCCTCTCTCCCCAAATCAATAAGCAATCCCTTTCTTATGGCAAAGAATTTGAAAACAAAAAAATTCAGCACAGCTAACCAATACATAAATAGAGTCTGACTATACAATGTTCTACCTTACTCAACTCTGCAAAGAAAGGAAGTGTTTTTCCATCTCTTCTCCTAGGCAAAACTTGATCATAATAATTATCTAGAATTCAGTTTCTTTCCTTTTTCAAAAAAAATCTTTCCATTAATATTATTGTAGTAATTATGTATATTTTATCCTGTTTCTATTTACTTACTCAGAATCACTTTATATAAGTTTTCTCATGATTCTCTGAATTCTTCATATTAGTTGTTATTATTCTATTCTATTCACATATCACAGTTTATCCAGCCATTCCCAAAGGTTCAGCATCTATTTTGTTTCTAGTTTTTTGCTACCAAAAAAAACCCATTATGAATGAATATTGTCTTATAGAGGACCTTTTAAAATACACACACACACACGCACACACGCACGTGTGTGTATGTGTATACCTAAGAATACTTGGGGAAGAATTCTTAACCAAACAAAATAGAAGCTATTATCAAAGATAAAGTAGATAATCATGATGTCCTGAAATTGAAAAACCTTTGCCTGAACAAAATCAATACAAATAAAATGAGAAGAGAAAGCAATGATTGGAAGGAAATCTTTTTATAAAAAAAAATTTCTGATAAGGGTCTTTTACCCAAGAATTTTAGGAAATTAATACAAATATATAGGCCAAGAGTTACTCCACAAATAGTCAAAGGATATGAGTAAACAGTTCTCAAAAAGAATGGCAGACTATTAACTAAAAAGAATGCTCCAAAAAAAAGCCACTAATAAAAGAAATGCAAATCAGAACAACTCTTAAGATTTTGATCTCATAGTCAACAATTTGGTAGAATTGATAAAAGATTGAAGTCTGTGTTAGAAGGACATGATAAAGAAAAGCACACTAAAAATACATTATTGGTGGAGCTATGAATTGGTCCAAGCACTCTAGGAAAAAAAAAAGTAATGAAATTATGCAGTAAAGTACCTAAATTATCCCTGTGCTTTGATCTAGTGATCTTACTACTAATAATATATCCCCTATATATCAAAGATATAAAGAAAGAGCATGTGTGCAACAGACTATTAATAGCAATGCTTTTTATGATAGCAAAGAACTAGAAACAAAGTAGATGCTTATTATTTGGAAAGACATTATTGTACAATACCATAAAAATGAACATGAATTTGGAAAAGCATGATAGTCATATTAAACAAATGTTCTAAATCACTGTTGATTAGAGAAATGCAAATTAAAAGAACTCTGAGGTACCACCTCACCTATCAGATTGCCTAATATAGCAGAAAAGGAAAATAACAGATTTTGAAGGGGATGTGGGAAAATTGGGACAGTAATGCAGTCTTAGTGGACCTGTGGACTGATCCTACCATTCTGAAGAACAAATTGAAACTATAAAACTGTGCATACCCCTTAACCAAGAATTCAATAAGAAGAGAGGAGGGAAGGAGCTATTTCTACAAAAATATTTATAGCATCTCTTTTTGTGCCAGTAAAGAACAAAATTGAAGAGATGCCTAAAACTGGGGAATAGCTAAACAAGTTGTGCTATATGATTGTGATGGAATGCTATTGTACTACAAAAAATAACGAACAGGATGCTCTCAGAAAAACCTGGAAAGACTTATATAAACTGATACAAAGTAAAGTGAGCAGATCAGGAGAACATTGTACATAATAACAACAGTATTGTTTGATGATCAATTGCAAATGACTTGGTTATTCTCAACAATACAAAAATCCATGACATCAGAAGGACTTGTGATGAAAAATGCTATCTGTCTCAAGAGAAAGACCTGATGGAATGTAAAATATACTTTAAAAAAAAAACTTTCTTATTTTTCTTTGGATTTTTTGTCTGTTTTCTTTCATATGACTAACATGGAAATATGTTTTGCATGACTGCATATCTAGAATGTATAACAAATTTTTTGCCTTAATGAAAGGATATACAGAGGAGAGAATTTAGAACTGACAATTATGAAAAGAAAAAGAAAAGAAGGTTAATTGTTTTTATGCACAGTAGAAGGTTAATTTAGCAGAGGAGACATTAAAAATAGGGAATTGAAAGGACTGTAATGATAACACATATTGTAAAGTAGAATCTGCATATTTTCCCCCCATAAAATTCATTATGATTAATTTTGGTTCTTTAATTTTTTTTTTTAAATATAGTTGCTTTTTTTCTTCTTTCCAGGAAAATGCCTGTGCTCGATGTATGCTGAAATCTTGCATCTGTTGCCTCTGGTGTCTTGAAAAGTGCCTAAATTACTTAAATCAGGTAATACTTTGTATACATACCATCTTACACTGAAAAGAGGCATGATTTCTCCTCCTTCAAGAAAAAATAATTAGTTTAATTCATTGGAAGATTTTTCCCCCTTATTGCATTATATTTGTTAACATGTTTATATATTTCAGTCAAATCTTTATATTAAAGTTAATATATATTTTGTTCCTCCTGAGGTTTATTATTGCACTAGTCTCATTTTATAATGCATGAATAAAAAGTTATTAGGGTTCAACTTTCAGGAAAGTCATTTAGAAATGAATGTAATCATGTCCTCATAATTAAAATAAATATGTCCAATAATTGAGCACTATTTTAATAATGCACCTACAACTCTCAAGCCTTGTTATATTTGTTTGAAACAATGTATAGAAAATAAAATTTATTTTGAAGTGTACTTTTCAAATGTTTTAGGGTTTATACAAAATAGTATCTTCCAGACCAAAAAATGTCTCTTTATTGTTAGAAATGCTTCCCCACCCCCAATCCCCAAAAGAAAGAAAACTTGAATTTTTGTTCTCTGCTTTTGAAGTATCATATTTTATCAACTATGACAAAGACCTTCTACATGATATGATTTTCACTTGTTTGTCTTAATGACAGTCTGTTCCTCTCAGGATTTGAAAAGAATATTCATTTAAAGCAACTCTCTTCATTATTATTTCCACTTACTTAACTGCTCCATAAACCCAAGAGCTCTTGGTTTTCTAAGACTCCAATCCTACTAGTCATATTTCTTTTAATTATATAGGTAATATTTTTAAAAAATTAATTGATAGGGCAACTAGTTGGTACAGTAATTAGAGCACCATTGCTGCACTCAAGAATACACAAGTTCAAATTCGGCTTTATATACTTGATACTTACTAGCTATGTGATCTTAGACAAATTTAATCCTGACTGCCTCACCAAAAATTAAAAAAACAGTTAACCAAAGCACCATCTCTTATAATGTTATTTAAGATGAGTTTATCCCCCTTAAAGAAAAGTTATGACTATTCTTAACTGCTTTTATGCAATCACATGCTATTGTTCAAAAATTAAATTCCTTTCTCATTTATACTGACTGTGTATCTGTACATTTTTCCCACCTTGAGTTCTATGAATCTTATCTTGGAAAAACAAAAACAAAACAAAACAAACAAACAAAAAAAAAAAGATAAATGGCTTCTGCAGTTCTTGAAGTGGGTGGAAATGGCAAATGCTGTTTGAGAACTGGCATACTCATTCTTTGAAGAGCTTTAATTTTGATTTCTCATTTCTGAGCAGACAAACTGGAATATTCTCTCCTGCCTTCTGTTTTCAACAGTATCTCATTCTCTTCACTATATTTCCTCTTTTTAATCCAAAATCTCTCTCCTTTTTCTCTCTATCCTGAATGGATAATATTGTTAGAATGCTACTTCCTTTTTCTCTGCCATAAGGTTTGTTTTTTTTGAAATTACAGAATTATACAGTAAAAGTCTACTCTGTAAGCCATTTGAATCTACTAATACCATCTCACATAAGCTACTTCATGCATTGCTTTCCCTCTCCCCCCTTTTAGTCTGCAGTGTTTGAATTAAGAAATAGAAAATGAGTTAAGGTGGTATTGATTTTTTTCAGAAGATCCTGAAATTATTCTGTTTAGATTTAGAGATTGCCTAAAGGACCAACCTATTCATAAACTGTTGTTTTTCCTTTCTTCCCCTTCAACAAAAATAATGTACAACCCCCCCTTACTTCCTTTTTTCCCCTTTCATTGTTATTTTCATTTACTTTAAACATCATCTTCTTGTGTTGGTAACAGTGGGTTTTCATGGCTGTTTAGAGTGGTTCTGTTTGACCTGTAGACAAGAATAGTTGTTGTATCTTCCCCACCTAAATATGGAATTAATAAAACTGCTTAGCAAATGTTTCTCAAATTAACAAAAATAATATTTATATAGTGCTTAATGAATAGTCAATTCTTTGAGGTAGATATTAGAATTATTGTTCTCCACATTTTACAGATCTGGATACCGAAGCTCACAGATTTGAAGTGATTGCCCAGTCACAGTTTTAAGCATCATAACAGGGATTCACAAATACCCAAGTCATATGACACCAAAGGGAATCCTTTTTCCACAATTTTATACACTTCCTCTTTTAAATAAAATTTTTAATTGAATGTTTTCATGAATTCCTTAAGCAGAAAGAGATCTAACTGAGCTACAGCTCAATCCAGTCCAACCCAACAAATGTTTTTTTAAAAGCACTAACTAGGTGCAAAACATATAGTTTCTCATTTTATATCTTTCTTGACTATAATTATTTCAACTTACACAATGGTACTTCTTGGCTTCTTGACTTTTTTTTTCTTTATGTTTGCAAAGCTATTCAGAAGAGAGATTTAATTCAGTTTTTCATACAAGGGAGACATTCTTCTTTGGAATTTAATTCATATATACTACAAACATAATATGAAATTATCACCAAGCTCAAAAATGGAAATTTCCTCCAGTGGAGCATAACAGTATGTGGGTACATCATTGATTTCAAGGTCATTCTGAAAGGGTTATGGTTTAGGAGGATGGACATGGGAAAAAAGATGCTAAACTTGAAATCCATTGTCTCATCTGTCACTTAACAGTCATATGACCTTTAGCAAGTTCTTTCACTTTCAGCCTCAGCTTTCTCATCTATAAAATGGAGGGAATTAGATGAGGTGATCTCTAAAATCCCTTCTAGTTCCAACAATCTGTGTTTCTGCCAAGTGGGGGGGGACCAACAATAACAACAACAACTCAGAGTACCCAGCTCTAAAGCTTATCCTTATTCCTGTACCTGATACTCTTAAGAAATTTTCATCAGCATTTTGAGTAATTTGCTAAAGAACATTCTTAGTAAGTACTCTGGACACAGAAAATGAAGTGAGATAAATAAGTCACACCTGATAGAATGCAATAGAGATTTTAAAAAGACCTTGATGAGGTAAAATTAAAGAGAATTATGTTTAAGATGGACAAGTGCAGAATTGTAAGAAAGAAAAGCAGAAAATACCACCCTTGTGGATAGTGATCATGAAAGTGACATGTCAGATGTTTGGTTTTTTTTTAATTAATTAATTTTTTTAATTTGCAAAACATATGCATGGGTAATTTTTCAACATTGACCCTTGCAAAATTTTCTGTTCCAAATTTTTCCCTCCTTCTCCCCACCCCTTCCCCTAGTTGGCAGGTAGTCCAATACATGGTAACTATGTTAAAATATATGACAAATCCAATATATGTATACATATTTTTACAGTTATCTTGCTGCACACGTGCACACACACACACACACACACACACACACACATCAGATCTAGAAAGAAAAAAAAACCTGAGAAGGAAAACAAAATGCAAGCAAACAATAACAGAATGAGTGAAAATGCTATGTGTTGTGGTCCACATTCAGATCCCACAGGCCTCTCCCTGGGTGTATTTGGCTTTCTGCATCACTGAAACCACTACAGAAAAGACTGCCACAAACATTTTTGCACATGTGGGTCCCTTTCCTTCTTTTAAGATCTCTTTGGGATATAAGCCCAGTAGAGTTCTAGTGGCTAGAAACTGGAAACTGAATGGATGCCCATCAATTGGAGAATGGCTGAATAAATTATGGTATATGAATGTTATGGAATATTATTATTCTGTAAGAAACGACCAGCAGGATGATTTCAGAGAGGCCTGGAGAGGCCTACATGAACTGCTGCTAATGAGCAGAACCAGGAGATACAAGAAGAAGAAGACTATACGATGATCAATTCTGATGGACATGGCTCTCTTCAACAATGAAAAGTTTCAAACCACTTCCAGTTGTTCACGGAAGAAAGCCATATACACCCAGAGAGAGGGATATGAAATGTGGACCACAACATAACATTTTCATGCTCTCTATGTTTGTTTGCACTATGTTAACCTTCTCGTATTTTTTTTTCTTGTAGATCCAACTTTTCTTGCACTGTAAAAATATGTATACATACATTCGATTTGTCAAGTATTTTAACATAATTAACATGTAGTGGATATCCTGCCATCTAGGGGTGGAGTGGGGACTAGGGGGAAAAATTTGTAATGGAAAGCTTTGTTTAAAAAAAAAAAAAGAAAGAAAATACACAAGCGAAAAATAAACACTCATGTAGGCGAAAGAAAGAAACAAACAAACACTGTTGAGTCAAAGGGCATGCACAGTTTGATACTTTTCTGAGCATAGTTCCAGATTGCTCTCCAGAATGATTGGATCTGTTCACAGTTCCCCCAACAATGTATCAATGGTTTTTTTTTTTGTTGACCTTCCTGGTGGCTTTTTTCAAACTTTCAGTCATCCTCAAATCTCCCAGGTCTTCTCAACTGAGAACCTTGTTTTGTTTCACTTAAAAAAAATTAATGAGACCATTTGTGTGAACTTGCCCAAATGTCATTCTTCAAAGGATATGACTTATCATTGCATTGATCAGAATTCTGAAGTCTTTCAAAATTGTCAAATTTACACTGTGGTTTTTCTTCTTTATATTGTTCTAGTTCTGCTCGCTTCATTATGCATCAGTTCATATTCCCCAGGATTCTCAGAAATTGTTTCATAATTTCTTTTAGACCAATACTATCACAGTATATTCATATGTCAATTTCTTTGGCCATTTCCTAATTGATAGACATGCCTTAGGTTCTAGTTATTTTTTCCCACTTAATCACTCTTCAGGATCAGGAAATTTGTTTCTTTTGTTGCTATTCATACTTGTTTCTCTATAAAATCTGTTAAATTTCTATACCAGATTGCTTGTGTGTTCAACTTTCCCTTTAAAGTCCAGTTCAGATGTTTATGTCTTCTCACTCACCTCAATTATAAGAAATAGCAACCCCCTTCTTTCTCCTAAATACATTAGTTCATTCATTTTACCATCCCTTCTTTTTCTTCTCTTAAAATGCTCAGAATAAAACCAGTCTATCCACAGACCCTATGTTTTTCTCATTTAACTTTCTCAGTAATTCTTGAAGATAACTTCTTCAAGGTTTCTTAAGTTGTTAGAATGATAGCATTACATTATCATACAACCCCTTCCAATTATGCAAATAAACTTATTTTTCTCTTCATTGTTGTGTTTGTATTTAAGAATTCTTTCTTAGCCACCTAAGAAACTAGGGCCTAGAATCAGGAATTTAAGTTCAAACCTACCTTCAGGCACTTATTAGTTCTGTAACCTTGGATCAGTGACTTATTATTTGCCTCTGTTTTCTCAACTATAAAATGGAGCTAAGAATAGCACCTAATTCCCAGGATTATTAGGAGAATTAAATAAGAGAATATTTCTAAAGTGCTTAACAGAGTGACTTACACATGGTAAATATATAATAAATACTTTCCTTCCTACTTATCTCTGGTCTTTTCCTTAGAAATGTAGAAAGTTTACTATTCCATTAAAAGTCCAATTTTTTCCCCTATAAAATTATTCTCAGGTTTTCTGAGTATGTTATTGTGGATAATAAGCCCAGCTGACAACATATGGATTATATTTTCATTTGTCTTCTGGTTTTAGTGGCTATGACAGCTTTTTTTTAAAAACTCTTTTTTGTAAGGTTATTTTTTTCCAAACTTATTTTTGTTCTCTTATTTCATACATCTGTATTTACAACATTGTCACATTATTAGAGGGCAAAGGCTTAAGTTCTTAAAATATAGGAGGACCAAATTGAAATACAGTAATTAAATTAAAACATGCAAAAAAAATCCATCAATGGCAAAGTTATGAAATAATGCCTATGTTTAATGAAATGGTACTTTTCTTCATATTCTGTCATTAAAACTCCCTAGTAAATGCTAAAATGAAATGAAAGAAATAGACTGATTTTTGTTTTAATTGGAATAAGAATTGTATCTCTCTGGTCTTATAATTTACAATCCAGATATGAACTTTCCTGGTTCTTTTGCTACCACTTTATAAGAGGTTGTGTAGGTACATATATACTACTGACACAGAGGCATGCACAGAGGATTGGTTTTCTTTCCTTAAAAACCCTATCCCATGAACTTTACAAAAATCAATAAAACAGTAACGTGGGTCATGGGGAGGTGAAGGGGGACCTTACTCAAATGCAGCTAAAACCAGACACAAGAAGCTTCAATAGAATAAAAAAGTTTTTAAGGCAAACTTTTCAGCACAATTTACAGAAATAGCTTTAAATGGCAGTGGATCCTAGCTAAATATTTAATATTTCAACATGTAAACAGACACTCTGTCTCATTTCCACCTTGTTAGCCAAACTATGTCCTCAGTAACAGCTGAAATGGCAGTTCTTTTTTTTTGGGGGGGTGATGATTTATTGTGATTGAATGATATTGGTAACAGGTTTTTAGAGAATCCAATGATTCTCAGATAATTTTTCTCATTCTGTTTTCCAAGTCAGTTATTCCAGATAGTTGATACTTCATATCTTCTATATTTTTGATCTTTTGACCATTAATAGTATTCCTACTATCATTTTTAGTTTTATTTGTTTCATTCTATTTTTCATGGAATACTCTACTTGGGTAAGGCTTTCAGTTTTTCTAATATGCTGTTTATTCTCTAAATTTTTCTGAAGAGCTTTAAGTACATTTTCTTTTCTCCAAATATTCCTCCATTCCACTGTAACCTTGTGACCAGACTCTCCTTTTTTTTCTGATGTCATGAATAAAGGAGAATCTTGGGATTCTCCTAAAAGAATTATTTGTTGAAATATAAAGTTTTCTATCAAAAACAAAATATTTAAAATTTTCAGTGCTTTTGGGTTGTGTCAGCTAATGAGAATAACAAGACTTCTTAATAATGTCAGATAAATGAAACATTATTATAGATCTTTTTAAACCACCTATTTACTCTTTGTTTTTATTTCAACTCTTTGCATTTTATAATTGTGAATAAATTTTTAAAGACATAATTTTCCTATACCTAAAAAGAAAAAAATTGTTGATGAAAATAGTTTTTTTTCATTTGTTCAGAATGCATATACAGCGACAGCTATCAACAGTACCAACTTCTGCACCTCAGCAAAGGATGCCTTTGTAATTCTAGTGGAGAATGCTTTAAGAGTGGCTACCATCAATACAGTGGGAGACTTTATGTTATTCCTAGGCAAGGTAGGACCATTGTATATTTAAAGAGCTTACATCTTTTAAACATATGTGAATGTCTGGATTCTGTTTTAAAGAACTTTTTCTAGAAATCACTTCCGCATGTTTTCTCTCATATTTCAGAGTTATCTGGATATGCTCAGAATATGCTTTGTATAATGTCACTGTTGTAAGACAGCACTAAAATCTGCCATAGTTTTATTTTATACCTTTGTTTCACTGTATTTGGGAAGGTCGTGATTCAGCCTTTAGTTCAATCCTTATCACAAGAAGATTGATCATAAGATGGTTAAAAAAAAAATTGACCATAACAACTCATGAAATAACTGACCTTTATATAGCACTTTAAGGTTTTTAAAACTTTTTAGTTTTGATTCTCACACCAGTCTTGCAAAATAGATACTACTGGCATCATTATCCCCATATTTACAAATGAGAAAACTGAAGCTTGCAGAAGTTGTTAATTATAATTAGTAAGTTTTGAGATAGAACTTTTGTCTGTCCAATCTTTCTGGCTCCACATCCAGTGTTCTAAGCTCTGTTCCATTATGGGTCCCTAAAACCATCTACTTAAACATAGAGTGAGGTATGGTCTGTGTCAGGGATGAGAGTACAGACATAAGTGATATCACATAGTTTTTGAAGTATTCAAATATGTTAGAAACTATATTATTTCACTGTATTTAAACATACTTTGGACAAGAACAGTTATTTTGTATGGAGAAACTAAAGCGTAAAGTGTGTTAGTTTTATATGATTGGAAGTAGAATGGTACTTAAGAAATGTTTACATATAGACTTAGAAAAAAATTATATGCATAAAATGTAATTTTTGAAAAGGTATAGCTAATCCTGCTTTCTACTGATCTGATTAGGTCCTGACATATGTTTGCAATTAAAGAATTTATTATTCTAAAGAACTAATTTAAATGGGGTTAAGAGAGATCTGCCTACCAAGATTTTGTATCCAGGTTTATAGTTTGCCAGTTGCCTTTTTCTTATTTTGTATTTTTCTGTTAAATTGTGAGATAATAGATTGAGCTTATAGTCTATTTTTTAAGCTTCAGCAAATAAATCAATAGACTATGAGTGCATAATTAGATAATGGTATTAGGGGAAGGAATGAACTAAAGGACATTCTGACATTCCCAGAAATTGTTTGATATGTCATTAAATGTCTTCCCTGAAAAGATGTTTCTCAGACCTCAAACTAGAAGTAAACATAACAGTAACAAGCTTAAAAAGGAAAATGTTGGATATAAAATGGTTTTCAATTAAAGAAGATGATTTTAAGAAAGAGCCATTGAAGAGAGATCTAGGACAGCTCTACCAGGTGGATGCTACTTTTATCCTTTTTATATCTCAGAATATTATAACATTTTACTTTGTGTTTTTTAAGTGCTTCTCTACAATTATGTGCCAAATAGTTCAGAAGTGGCAGCTAGGTGGTACAGGAGATAGACCTTGAGACATGAAAACTTGAATTTTAATATGGCCTCAGATACTTAAGAAACTGGGTGCTCCTGGACAAGTCATTAAGCATATCTGCCTCAATTTCCTCATCTATAAAATGGAATAATAATAGCATCTACCTCTCAAGGTCATTGTGAGGAGAAAATGAGATAGTATTTGTAAAATGCTGTGTAAGCCTATAAATGCTAGTGATTATGTGCAAAGAAAATAAATCAAAGTCTCCTTTTGTATCATTTAACTCTGAGTCTTTAGATACTTAACAAAAGCTAAGGCAGTAGATCCAATTGCCATTTGGGACCGGTAGCATTTGTTTGTTTGTTTCTTTCTTACCCATACACTATAGCCTCAAACTTGCCATTTGTTTTGTGACTAAAGAGGATTGGTTGGACATATATATATGCCTTGATAAAAATCCATCATTACTCTTTATTGATATTGATTCAGCTTCTGATTTGTGCTCATGACTGTACTAGTTTAGGCACTGTAATATGCAGCAATCTCTACCCTCAAAAAAGTAAATAATCACTTGTGAAATTAATATGCACATGTGAAAAGTTAGATAATTGACTTTAAGAGAGTATTTCATTGATAAATTGGATTACATATGATAAATGATATAAATAGTAGTATAGGAAAGATGTTTGTGGGCTAGAATGGTCAGGACTTGGTAGAGGTAGGACTTGAGCTTTGAACAAAGGGTAGATTTGGGATACACAAAAAAGAGTAAGGAATACATTTCAAGTGGGAACAATGTAGTGAGCCAAGGAAAAACTATGCAAAATGTTTCAGAAAAAAAGCAACTAGATCAGTTGAGCTAAAGCAGAAGGTTTGAAAAATAAGTAGATTGTGGCCAGTTTGGGGGGGGCCAAGATTTGAGAGTTTACATAATCTAAGAAATATAGCGTTTTTCCGGTAGGTACCATAGTATGTTTTTGAACTGGTAATTAATGAGTTATTGAAAAGATATTAATACAAAATAATTTTAAGGTGATGTAATTTAAAAAAATTTTTTCTAGGCAATCTCTTTGAAGGGCTAAACAAAAATTATCTTTTAAGTCTGCCAAGATTGTTTTAACAAATATGTGGCTCATTTATAGATTAAATCAAAAATCTAAAATTTTACTATGAATTTTCTTTCTCTCTTTCTCTCTTTCTTTTTTTTTTTTTTTTTTTTGCTGAGGCAATTGGGGTTAAGTGACTTGCCCAGGGTCACACCGTGAGAAAGTATTAAGTGTTTGAGACCAGATTTGAACTCAGGTCGTCCTGACTTCAGGGCTGGTACTCTATTCACTGCACCACCTAGCTGCCCCTATGTATTTTCTTAGCAAACTTTTTTTTATGTGTAACAGAGCTTCTTAAACTGTGGCTCATGATCCCACAAGGGGTTGCATAACTGAATGTGGGGGGTTGCAAAAAATTGGCAAGACTTAATTCTTTATATAAAAAATAAATAAGTACATCCACCTCATTAATATGCACATTTGTTTTTGTCTTTAACAAATAGTAAAAGTTTATGTATACCAAACAATTGTTTTAAAATAAACTTATTCATGATTTAATATCAGTATATGTTTTATTTGTATACCCATTACCTGGAATCGCATAAAAATTTCTCTAGCAAAAAGACATTGTGAATGAAAAAAAGGTTTAAGAAGCCCTGATATATGATACAGGCAAAATGACAGCCTGGCCTAAATTAAATTATTCCAAATTCATATTTGGTTTGATAACATTTTATTATACTTGGTTACTTCCAGGAATAATAAAATTCATTTAAATTAAAATTTTTTTCCAGGTCTCAAATCAACATTGTATGTTAAGAAAGCTGTTTATTTGGATTTGTATCTTGTTAGGAGTACTGCATAGTTTCTATAAGGAAAGAAATAGAATGTGGTAGATATTACTTCCAGTTTGGAGGTAAAGTGGAATTCTGATGAGCAGTGGCTACAAGTGATTGCTGCAGTAATAGGAAAATAATAAGAAAAATTGAAGCTGCTTGCCATGAAATATTAAATAGTCTTTGTTCTCTTGACTTTAGATCCTGATAGTCTGCTGCACAGCATTAGCAGGGATTATGCTGCTAAACTACCAGCAGGATTATACAGTATGGGTACTGCCATTGGTCATTGTTTGCCTCTTTGCCTTCCTGGTTGCTCACTGCTTCCTGTCCATTTATGAAATGGTTGTGGATGTACTGTTCTTATGCTTTGCCATCGATACCAAGTACAATGATGGAAGTCCTGGCAGAGAATTCTACATGGATAAAGTCCTGATGGTAAATATGTTGAATGCTTAATACTACTTTGAAGATAGAAATATTTTGCTCATTTTCTAATTCTATATTCCTTCTTTACTATTCTAAATAAAATCCTGTATTGATATAAATATAGACTATACTTTTTTCCTAAATCTGGTTTGTATATAACTTAAGTGCTACCTAGATTCAATGTATGTCTATATATTTTTTCCTTTCAGAGATATCTCATTTTAGGGATACTGCCTATATTCAGGAGTGGCAGCCCTGAAACATAGTTATTTTAACTGAATAGTGTTTGGATTCTATCTGTGTAACATTGCATGGATAAATTGCTCTTACAAACTGGGAAAGGGTGCTGGGGCTAGTGAAATGGCAATTTGATCAGACCAAGTGAATAAATGAGCTGAAACACCACTGCCCCTTTTAAACTTAAATTGAGATCATTTCTTACTTAGTACAGTATGTCCAGCTAAAAAGGAGGTTTATTCAAATTTCTTTTGTGACAAAAAAAGAGGATAGAGGCTATAATATCATTGTTCTTCATTATCTTTTCCTGAAATGGATTTTTTTTTTTTGGAGGGTAAGGGGGACAAATTTTCTAGATTCTGTTCTCTATCATTTTTCCTTATGTATTTATTTATTTATTTTTTGCTGAGGCAATTGGGGATAAGTGACTTGCCCAGGGTCACACAGCTAGGAAATGTTAAGTGTGCGAGTTAAAATTTGAACTCAGGTCCTCCTGACTTCAGGGCTGGTGCTCTATCCA
This sequence comes from Myrmecobius fasciatus, assembly GCA_023553655.1. Lineage (NCBI taxonomy): Eukaryota > Metazoa > Chordata > Mammalia > Dasyuromorphia > Myrmecobiidae > Myrmecobius > Myrmecobius fasciatus. The sequence goes on along the minus strand of JAJPUD010009778.1, from coordinate 22,289 downwards.
CTGCGCCACCTAGCTGCCCCATTTTTCCTTATGTATTGCTGTGATTCTTAAAAGAAGGCAAATGGAACTAAATGTGCCAAAACTTAAGAATAAGTCATTTTGTTTCATGACTTATTACAGGTGGATTATTATTTTCTTCCATAAACCACTACCTGAATAATAATACATAATAAATTATATTTAAACTGTTAGTGACTTGATAGCCTTAGTAAATTTTCTTAATACCTGAAAGAATAGAATATCAATAAGGGTCCTTACAGAAAGCCTTGCTCTTGAATTGTAAAATGGTCTTGATTTAGTATATTCTATAGATGATTGAAAAATGAGTATTAAATAACAAATCTGGAAGCATCAAAGCAAATTTCTTAGTAGGTACATTAGGTTCTGTTACAAGAAATATTGCCAAATATTCTTTGGTTATACAAGTGAACTGAGGTTTGAAAATCTTTTCAGTAAACAAATTATCATTGTAATCATATTTGTAAGATCAAGACTTGATAATTTTATCTCATTTGTAATTAAGCCCTTTTAAAAAGCAAAGATTATTTTTCCCATTAATAAAAATTTAATCAAATTGCTTTTCCTCCTCTAATAGAAATTCTGTAGAACTAGCTGGAATATTTAATGCAGTAGAGATTCAGAGAATACATTTCTTAAGCTTTGCATTAGAAATGTTTCCCTATATCACATTTTTTCATCACTATTTCAGACCCATGATATTAATATCTACTATTTTCATGAATTACAGTGTAATGTCAAAGAAAGAATATAATTATTTGTTATCATTTAATTTTGACCAATTTAGTAAAGCTATATAAACATACGTTTACTCTTTCCTTCATTTTCCTATACCCTATGAGATTTTTTTTTTGGGGGGGGGGAATTCATTCAGTGTTATTTTAATATATTCTTTATATAACATTTTACATGAGAAAAAAATTAAAACCCTAGTTGGATAAATTAGGTATTTACTCCTGGGTGAAACATCTTATTTTGGGGGGAAGGTGGTATAGTGAAGAGAGTATTTGACTTGGGAATCCAAGCTTTGGCTCTGCCTCTTGTTACCTTTTATAACCATGGATAAGTCAGATAATCTATAGTTGCCTCTATTCCTCATTTGTAAAACAAAGAGGTTGAACTGGAAGACATTTAGGGTCACTTCATGCTCTAAATCTATTATCCAATGATATTTTTGTTAATATTTTGATTTTTTCCAATTATATATAAACATTTTTAGCATTCTTTTTAAAAACTATAGTTTGATCTTCATTCAGACTTCATCAGTTCTTTCATTAGAGATGAATGGCATTTTTTCATCATGAGTCCTTCAGAATCGTCTTGGATCATTGTATTGCTAAAATGACATGTCATTCACAGTTGATCATATCACTATTACTTTATACAGTGTTTCCCTGGTTCTACTCATTTCACTGTGCATCAGGTCATGTAAGTCTTCCCAGGTTTTACTTTGTTAGTCATTTCTTATACGACAATAATATAACATCACAGTCATGTGAACCTTGTTCAGTAATTCCCCAACTGATGAGTATTCTCTCAATTTTGCCCCTTTTCCCTTTTACCACCACATAAAGATCTGATATAAATATTTTTGTACATCTAGGTCCTTTTCTTTTTTTTAAAAATCACTTTGGAATAATAGTGGTAATGATAGTAGTGGATAATAGTGGAATTAATAGTGGTAACACAAAGAATATGCATAGATTTGTTTGTTTTTCTTATGATAGAATTTTCTTTTTCTTTTTTTTCTTATTTTTTTATTAAAGCTTTTTTATTTTTAAAACATATGCATGGATAATTTTCAACACTGACCCTTGCAAAACCTTATGTTCCAATTTCCCCCTTTCCCTCCACCCCTCCCCTGGATGTCAAGTAATCCAATATATGTTAAACATGGTAAAAAAAAATATGTTAAATCAAATATATGTATAAATATTTATACAATTTATACAATTATCTTGCTGTACAAGAAAAATCTAATCAAAAAGGGAAAAAATGAGAAAGAAAATGAAATTCAAGCAAACAACAAAAGAAATGAAAATGCTATGTTGTGATCCACACTCAGTTCCCACAGTCCCATCTCTGGGTGTAGATGGCTCTCTTCATCACAAGATCATTGGAACTGGCCTAACTCATCTCATTGTTGAAGAGAGCCATGTCCATCAGAACTGATCATCATATAATCTTGTTGCTGTGTACAATGATCTCCTGGTTCTGCTCATTTCACTTAGCATAAGTCCACGTAAGTCTCTCCAGGCCTCTCTGAAATCATCCTGCTGATCATTTCTTACAGAACAGTAATATTCCATGACATTCATATACCATAATTTATTCAGCCATTCTCTAACTGATGGGCCTCCATTCAGTTTCCAGTTTCTTGCTACTACAAAAAGGGCTGTCGCAAACATTTAAAAAAAATTTTTTTTAAAGCTTTTTATTTGCAAAACATATACATGGGTAATTTTTCAGCATTGACCCTTGCAAAGCTTACTGTTACAAATTTTTCCCTCCTACCCTCCACCTCCTCCCCTAGATGGCAGAAAGTCTTATACATGTTAATTATGTTAAAATATTTAACAGATCAAATATGTGTATACATATTTATACAGTTATCTTGCTGTACAAGAAAGGAAAAAAAAACCGGAGAAGGAAAACATAATGCAAGCAAACATCAATAGAGAGTGTGAAAATGCTATTATGCCACAAACATTTTTGCACATGTGGGTCCGTTTCCCTCCTTTAGGATCTTTTTGGGATATAGGCCCAGTAGAGACACTTCTGGGTCAAAGAGTGTGCACAGTTTGATAACTTTTTGAGCATAGTTCCAAATTGCTCTCCAGAATGGTTGGATCTGTTCAGTTCCACCAACAATGTATCAGTGTCCCAGTTTTCCCAAATCCCCTCCAACATTCATCATTATCTTTTCCTGTCATCTTAGCCAATCTGACAGGTGTGTAGTGGATCTTAGAGTTGTCTTAATTTGCATTTCTCTGATCAATAGTGGTTTAGAGTACCTTTTTATATGGCTAGAAATGGTTTCAGTTTCTTCATCTGAAAATTGTCTATTCATGATGCTAAGTGAAATGAGCAGAACCAGAAGATCAATATGCATGGCAACAATAAGACTATATGATGATCAGTTCTGATGGACATGGTTCTCTTCAACAATGAGATGCTTCAAATCAGTTCCAGTTGTTCAGTGATGAAGAGAGCCATCTAGACCCAGGGAGAGGCCTATGGGATCTGAGGGTGGACCACAACATAGCATTTTTACACTTTCTATTAATGTTTGCTTGCATTATGTTTTCCTTCTCAGATTTTTTCCCTTATAGATCCAATTTTTCTTGTATAGCAAGATAATTGTATAAATATGTATACACATATTCAATTTGTCAAGTATTTTAATATAATTAATATGTATTAGATTTCCTGCCATCTAGGGGAAAGGGTGGGGGGAAGGAGGGAAAAATTTGTAACAAAGCTTTGCAAGGGTCAATGATGAAAAATTACCCATGCATGTTTTGCAAATAAAAAACTTAATGAAAAAAAAGAAAAATTTTAATACTTCATGAATAAAATATTAAACATTATTCTGCTCTCAAAAAAAAAGAAAATTGCTATTCATATCCTTTGACCATTTATCAGTTGCAGAATAGCTTGAAAGAATTTTATTTTTCCAAATACATGCTAAGATAGTTTTCTACATTTACTCCTGCAAAACCTCATGTTCCAAATTTTTCTTCCTCACTCCCTTCCCAAGAGAGCAAGCAATCCAATATAGGTTAAACATATGCAATTTTTCTTAAACATATTTCCATATTCATCATGCTGCACAAGAAAAATCAGATTAAAAGTGAAAAAAAACATGAGAAAGAAAATGAGCAAACAACAACAAAGGTGAAAATATTATGCTTTGATCCATTTTTAGTCTCCATAGTTTTCTCTCTGGATGCGAATGGCATTTTCCATCCCAAGTCTCTCAGAATTACCTTAAATCACTTCATTGTTGAAAAGAACTAAGTCCATCATAGTTGATCATCACATAATCTTGTTGTTACTGTATACATTATTCTTTTGGTTCTGCTCACTTCACTTAGCATCAATTCATATAATCCTTTCCTGGCTTTTCTGAAATCAGCCTGTATGTACAATTTTATAGCCCTTTAGACATAGTTCCAAATTGTTCTCCAGAAGAGATGGATTAGTTCACAACTTTAACATTAGTGTCCCAATTTTCCCAACACTTGTTCCAACATTTATTACTTTCTTTTTCTATCATATTAATCAATTTGATAGGTTCAAAGTGATACCTCATTTTATTTTATATTTCTCTAATTCATAGTAATTTAGATCATTTTTTCATATGATTATAGATAACTTGGATTTTTTCATCTGAAAACTGCTTATTCATATACTCTGACTATTCTTCAATTGGGAAATAATTTATACTCTTATAAATTTGACTCCATTTTCTATATAGTTGAGAAATGGGGTCTTATCAGAGAAATTTGCTTTAAATTTTTTTTCTCAGTTTTCCTTCAAATTTTGGTCGTATTAGTTTTGTTTGTGCATAACCTTTTTAATTTCATGTAATCAAAGTCATCCATTTTACATCTTGTAATGATTGTTATCTTTGGTTTGGTCATAAATTCTTCCCTTATCCAAAGATCTATCAAATACACTATTATTCTCCCTAATTTGTATATGGTATCATTCTTTATGTCTAAACTATGCACCAATTTGTTGAGATGTTGATCTATATCTAATTTCTGTCAAACTATTTTTGAGGTTTCTCAACAGTTTTTGTCATATAATGAATTCTTGTATCAAAATCTTGGATCTTTGAATTTATCAAACACTAGATTAAAAAGGTCATCTACTAGTGTATATTGTAAACCTAATTTATTCTACTTACATACCCCTCTATTTCTTACCTAGTACCAGATTCTTTTTATGATTATACTTTGTAATACAGTTTAAGATCTGGTTTAAAAGTCACCATCCTTCACATTTTTTCCCATTTATTGCCTTGATATTCTTGACCTTTTGTTCATCCAGATGAATTTTATTATTTTTCTAGTTCTAATAATTTTTTATTTTTTAATTTTAACTTTTTAAAATGTCTTAATAATTTCTAAAATATTTTCTTGGTAGTTTGATTGGTATGGCACCGAATAAGTAAATTAACTCAGATATAATTGTCATTTTTATTATATTGGCTTAGTCTATCCATGAGCAGTTACTAGTTTTTCAATTGTTTAGATCTGATTTTATTTGTGTGAAAAGTGTTTTGTAGGTGTGTTTATATAGTTCCGGACTTTGTGTTGTCAAGGAGGCTCCCAGATATTTTATATTTGTCTGTAGTTATTTTAAATGAGATTTCACTTTCTGTATCTTGCTGTTGGACTTTGTTAGTAATATATAGAAATGCTGATGATTTATGTGGGTTTATTTTATATACTGCAATTTTACTAAAGATGTTTACTATTTCAAGTAGTTTTTTAGTTGATTCTTCAGGATTTTCCAAAAATACTATCATATTATCTGTAAAGAGAGATAGTTTTATTTCCTCATTGTCTGTTTTAGTTACTTCAATTTTTTTTTCTTCTCATTGCTCTGGCTAGCATTTCTAGTAAGCAATGAATCAATAGAGGTGATAATGGGCATCTTGGCTTTAACTCTTGATCTTATTGATCTTATTCTATCTTATCCCCATTAAAGATAATGTTTGTTGAGGGTTTTCAATAGATTACTATTCTTTTAAAGGAAAGCTCCTTTTGTTCCTATGCTTTCTATTGTTTTTAGTAGAAATGAGTGTTGTATTTTGTCAGAAGCTTTTTCTGCATCTATCACATAATTTTTGTTGGTGTTGTTATTGACATGGTCAATTATCCTTATAGTGTTCCTAATATTGAACCAGCCCTTCATTCCTGGTATAAATCCCACCTAGTAATAATGTATGGTCTTTGTGATATACAAATGTAATCTCCTTGCAATGGTTTTATTTAGATTTTTTTGCCTCAATGTTCATTAAAATGTTGGTCTATAGTTTCCTTTCTCTGTTTTTTATTTAGTGATTTTTGAGCCATAATTAAATATTCAATTTAGCAGGTCATCATCATATTGCATCCTAATTGGGTAAATTTTGCAGCTTTCTTGTGTGGTACTAAATGTTATTTATTGATACCTTTTTAATACCTTTCATTCACAGCACTGGGAAAGCTTTCATATTGGAATTAGGGATTTAAAATTAATCCATTTATTTATTAAAAGTAGATGAGATTATAAAATATGTTGCCTCTTATTTTGCAGGAATTTGTGGAGAACAGTAGAAAATCCATGAAAGAGGCTGGTAAGGGTGGGGCAGCTGATTCCAGAGAGCTAAAACCGATGGTAGGTGGAGATGAGGAGGTGACCACCCTCCACGAATTTCACTTTTGCTTCCTACCCCTCTCTGTCTTCACTGACTGCACGTCTTCAGGAGATGCTTATGTTGTCTGTATTACTCAGGATATTCTGCTTTTTCTCTTTGTGTGCTTACCCATCACTTGGATAGCTGAGTTTCTGTCACAAATGAGACCATCTTCTGTCAAAGTAAGCTGAAAGGAACTGCAATTTTTAATGCATTTAAAAGAAAACACTATCACAATATTTTAATTCTCTTGGTTGGCTAGATCACCTCTTTTGGATATATTTAGTTTTTTTTTAATACATGCATAAATACTAGGGATGAAATATTGATTATATGTGTTTTCAAAAACAAGTGTAGAGTTTTATATACATATATGTGTATATATATACATATATATGTGCAATTTCTTTCTTTCTGATTTCAGCTAATATTGTGTTCTCATTGATAAGATTGCCTTTAAAATAGAGATCACAGTTACTCCCTGTGCCCTTTTAGACAATATTAATGAGAAGCTATGCTCCTTGCTTCTCCTCCCCTCTCCCCCCCCAATGAAGTCCCTGACTTGAGAGACAGTTTACCTAGACTGGTTCTCTGGAATCCAGTTTGGAAGGACCTTCTAGACCTGGCATTCTGCTGGCTTAGCTTATAAAAACCTAGGGTCACTTCCTTCTCGTGGTGAGGTAGTGAAAGAGGACATTAATAGATACAGTTCCTTTCAACCTGCTAAAATGCACATTTCCCCATTTGTTTATAATGTACTATTTATGTTGCAATATTCTTCTGCTGATTTTTTTTTTGTCTTCTCAGCTGTACTTTCTTTATATTTCATAGGTTTAATTTTTCCACAAATGACTCTGGCAATATAATTTAAAAATCTATCTATATCTATATCTATATCTATATATATATGCACACATATATATATATGTATGTATGTATATATACAATTCCAAACAAGAATTGTTCCTTTTAGTCATAGTAGGGATAAACTACCCCCACTTGGGATGGCTATATAATCAAACCATTCCACTGTTTTTTTTTTTTTTTTTTTTTAATGCCTTAACATTGATTAATCAATTCACCAGGTTCATGGGTTACTTCACTGATTAGGATGTCAACCCTATTAGAATGAAAAGCCTCTGTAGTAGCATATTTTGAACCTTGCCTAGGAATTCTTAAACTAACATGTATAATTTCAGATTATCCAAATATTTAGAATATGAGGGTATTTTAAATTAAATTTAATGTCTAATATTATGATCCCAAATCTAAGAAAGTTCATCTCCTCTTTCCCTGCATTTTAATAAAATATTGGGCTAATAGATTGTTAACCCAAAGAAATATGTTTTTTATAGTTTTTGAGGCTGATTTAAGCATCCAGATTAAGAATAAATTGGAAAATCTTTTTAAAAGTTCCCCTAAATTTTCAAAAGAAACCTTGGTTTAATCTATAAAATTATTCAATTCAACAAACATTTATAAAGAACCTATTAATATTCAAAGTACCATACCAGATCCTGGCAAAATAAAATGATAAATAGGACCTTTCCTAGTGGAGCCCATTTTCTAAGAGAGATAGTAAAACAAACACAAATAATTAATAGATGAAAAGTAAGAAAGATACAAAGTATGTGAAGTGGAGAATTGGGACAAAGATAAATACTGATTAGAAGGGGCAGGTGAGGTTGGAGAGATTTCTAGGAGCAGTTAGCTTTTGCGCTGTGTTTTAAAGGATCCCAGAAGTTGGGATCATTTAGTCATTCAAATCTAAATTAACTGAAAAAATGTGAATATTTAGCTGGGAGTTCTTTGGGGCCTATTACACAGTACTACTTAAGATAAAGATATTTTGATGACTTTGATGCTTCCCAATATTATCAGCATATATTATCAGCATTCCTTTAAGATGCTTATAATTCTATAAAACCTTATTTCCCTATATGACACCCTATCATACCCCCACATATATATCTATATATTCTTTTCTGTAAACATTTTGAATTTTTAAAATGTTTTCCTCACATAATTCTCCACCTCAGGATTTCCCAACCCTTTATATCTCCTTTCTCTTTATCCATTTGGTTCCTATCTATTTTGCCTTCATAATATATCCCACCTCTAACCCTTCTTCTAGTCACCAGTATAATTTAGGTCTCACTCAGGCTTTCTAATTGATCTCCCTGATTCTAATTGGTTCCATTCTTCAATCCATCCACCCCACAACTACCAAAATAATTTTAAGGAACAGACCCCATCAGAAACCTTCACTGTCTCTCATTTTTGTCACTTGAACTAACTCATCAACTTGGCATTAGGGCTCTCCACATCCTGGTTCCAAACAGCCTTTCCAGCCTTCTTTCTCTATATTCCCTTCATACACTATTTATCTTCCAATAATCCAAGATAGTTTATTTCCTCCCCTTTTATACTTGCCCAAGTTGCCCTCTCTGAATAACTTGCACACCTTCTTTCATTCAAACTCTTTATCTTCCTCCAAGATTTGACAGCTCTTGTAAAGTCTCCCCTGATTGCCTCCCTATTTGGCTCCTACAAATTGTTAGTATCTTATTCCTCTTCAAATTACCTTATATTTATGTATTTGTTTATTTAAATTCTATGAGGGCAAAGACTTTGTCTTTGTATCACCAGCACCTAGCATAGCACCTTGTATATAATAGATAATAAATGTTTTCTGTATTGAATTGGTCCTTATTTTTCTTACTCTGAAACAGCAGCTACTGCTGTTATTAAAAACTTCTCTTAAACCAAGCATCCATTGTCATTTCTAAGGCAGATAAACCACATTCACATATTTTTCAGTGGGCAAGATTGGGGAAAGAGAGAGCAATTCACCACTCTCTTGGCAAGTTGCCAGTCAAGAGGATTGTAGGTACAGAGATGTTCTCCCTGGGGAAAGCAAAATATAAAGCAAAAAAACAAACAAACAAAAAAAAAAAAAACCCAACCCTGAATACAAAAAAAAGTAAACTGGCTGCTTCAGATAGTTTGTTCTCCTTATTAAGGATCAAAAGTTATAAAGTTCAAAATCTGAAACTTGAAAGGAAACTCTAAATGTTAACACCGTTTTTTTGTTTTTTTGTTTTTTTTTTTTGCAAATCACTTTTTTATTCCTTGCATGTTGCCTCTGTCACTAACACCTTTATCTTATTTTGACATATTTTTTGACCCTAAGCTTTAAGGAATTAAGAAAAGGGTATCTTAATGTTTGGAGATCTAAATTACAGTTAATTTTGCCGTTGTGGGCTATATAATTCTGGAAGTCACTCTTTTTTTTAGTGTAAATGAAGAATGGAAATCTCACAATTAAAGAAAGCTTAATTAAGGTGGTATTAAATTTAGATATAAGTGTTATGATGGCATCCAGCCTCTTTTTGATACCATCCTTCCCAGTCCAACTTTTGAGTAAAATATTGAAGAGGTGGAGAATTGTGTGAAATACTCAAGTATGTAAGTCAGTGTTTATTGCAGTAAAATTATTTTTCTTTGAATTTAGTTGCCTCTCAATTTTATCTCAATTAAAACACAAATAAGATGACTTTTTTAAAATATGTGAATACTTTTTTATTTTAGCATTGTCATCTCCTTCCCATTTTCTTTCTGCCAAGCCCATAAACTCATTTTTATATGCCAAAGGTCCTACTGGGTTTTTATTATTATTATTATTATTATTATTATTATTATTATTATTATTTAGTAACTAACTACCAGGAATAGGTCATTTTCAGTGTTCTCTGAAATCTAGGACCTATAAAGATGACCTTTAAATGGTCAAAAAGGAAAAGTATGTCATTGCTTGGCTTAAAATTATTTTATAAATATAAGAAATAGTATATATTATTATGTAAAAATATAAATAAATATCACTTAGAATTGTATCCTCTTTTATAATATAAATAATCTTTTCCCAAAAGGTTTATCTGAGATACTTACCTTAAAGTGGGGCTTGTGTAAAATTTAGTTTGGATTATTCATATTTTTATAGTTTAGTGACCTGTGATTCTTTTAGAGATAATTCTATATAGGGTTGTCATTATTATTTTCTCACCTTTATGGAAATTCTAGTATTTCATGGATTTTGTATACCATCCCATATACAGAACATATTTTTAGGAATTATTATGAGCCTAGAAAACAAGTGAGAAGGCTCTAACATTTCCTTTAGGAAAGAATTAACTGAAATAAATGTTAAGCCTGCTCCCTTGTTAATACAAATAATGGATAAAAACCATATTAGCATTAAGATATTTTGAAAGTTTATGAAATATATGCATTCTCTTGGAAAAGTTTTTAGTAAATTAATCATATCTGAGAAATAACTGATGTAACCAACAGGTTTCAAGATATATATATATATACATATATATATATATATGTATATATCTTTCTACCTTCCTTTTTGCTATGGAATTTAGAGAGAAGCAAGATGTTGTAGGAAAGAAGGGGTAGAGAGGCAAAATATTCTTAAGCACTTACTTTATGCAAAGTTCTAGATATTAGGGGAGATTAATTTTTTTTTTTATCTTAGCTGAGACAGAATCTCTAATCTCAACTTTCCAGTGTAGTGCAGGGTGTTGTGTGTTATCTGGGGAAATTGAGAAAAATTTCCAAAGCAGGTCTACATAGTTGTTAAGAATAGGGAAGTTCAGGGCACCTTTATACTCAGTCTGTTGCTTTTTATTCTCTCTCTCTCTCTCTCTTTCTCTCTTCTTTCTCCCCTTTCTCTCTCTCTCTCTTTTTTGTATTTATGACATCACTTGTGATATTCCTTTAATGACATTTGTCTAAGACTGTACTTTGTATGACTTTGTTTTCTAGGCTTCGGGAGCAAGTTCAGCTTGAATCTAGCCGACCATTACGGAACCCATTGACATTCCAAAACCATATATATACATATATATATGTATTTGTGTATGTGTGTATATATATATGTATATGTATACATAATCAGCCAAAATCAGAGAAAAGGAACAGGGATTTAATACTTTTTTTAAGATTATTTTTGTCAAACATGTACTCCTTTCATACGGGTGGCTTTTACAGGCAATTTTAGTCATTTAGTTTTTTTCAATAGTAATTGGATTAATGGAAATGTTAAGATTCATATCTGATGAAGGTTTTTAATAACTTAGAGGAGGATTTAGTTATAATTATTTTAAGTAAAAACATTGACCAAATTCTCTGTCCAAAATATAAAAATTTATTAATGGGGTCAAATTTCCCAAAATATGCATTATATTCAGAGTGTGTTTTATAGCTCTATATGCCCAAATGAATGGGACAGACTATTTGGGCATATATATATTTTCCAGATAAATTAAATATTAATTTAAATTCTTGCCTTTAAAAAGCTTCTCTATACAAGGAAGTCATAAGATTAATGACATTTTACATACAAATGGGCCCAGAATCAATTTCCATTCTAATTCATGAATTTATTAACTATCATTAAAAAGTAAACAGATCCTCAGGTATTTTTAGGTGGCCCTTAAAACATATGTCAAAGGGAATAGCAAAAGGAATAGATATTTTCTGATGTAAACTTTTTCTTCTTATATCACTTTTTCCTTTTCTTTTTGATTTCAGTAGCTTCCTCTGTACTTCTGAGCCCTGGCCTTAAAAGGGCATACGTTCCATAAACAAACAGCTGAACAAACTGCCAACTATGAAAGTTGAGCATTTAAATTTCTGTATCTTGGTTTTGCTGACTTAATCATGCTGGTAGAAAGAAAGCAGGGACAGAAATGCAAAAATTACTTAAAACTTTTGTGACTTTGAGTCAGTTCTAGGAATTATCCATTGATTTCAGGATAAATGGCCATTTTATTTCATTTCTTGTGATCAAGTGTGTAAACCACATCAACCCAGCCTGGCAGGTGCTTCTCACTATGAAAATTGTGGAGTATCCAATGATACAGTGACTACAAAAGAACTGGTTCATGTTTTGTTTTTCAAATGTTGAAAGTTTCTTTGGTTTTATTTCAACTCTCAAAGCTTACCAGATATGAATGGCTAATATTCCATTGTTCTGCTTGTTGTAATGGTGAATGCTTTAAAACAAAGTGTATTTGCTAAGAATAATTCATGATCTCTTTATGCGATAACTCCTTTTTGTTACAATTTTTTTAAAAAAGCTATTTTTGTTAATGTAAAGTAAATATTTCAGAGCAGAATTTTTAAACTTATTGCACTAAATAGAGGCTCTGTAAGAAAAATAATGCCTCAGCAGTTTATCATTCCATAGAAAGAGAATCTTTTGAAAGAAAGCATGCCTTCCTATCAAGCTTAGACAATGGATTAGAGTAGTGTGTATGAATGTACGTACTTTTAATGTCACCAGGACTTCATAAGCAGCTGTTTGCTAATGTGCTTCCTTTCAAAGGATTGGACTTTTAAATTGCTACAGAAGGTAAATTGTATTTTTTTTTAAATGACTTTGTGCTCTTTACTCAAGGTAAGCTAGCCAAATGCCTTGATTTTATTTTTAAAGCTCAAAGCAACACTTCTGATTTTTCAGAATCTTAGAAATAAGAATCTGAATTTTAAAAATACAATTTATAGCTTATGTCTTGAAAGGATCAAGGGAAGCTAACTTTGTGAGAATAACCATTTGAAGTCAGTAATTCTCCAGAAGTTAACTTCCACAATTTAAACAAGTATCATTCTTTTCTATATGCAATATGATATAGTGGAAAGAGCATTAAAAAACCTGGATTCAAGTCCCAGGCCAACTACAGATGACTTAATGTGAGTTTGGGCAGGTCATTTATCCTCCCTAGGCCTCAGTTACCTCAGATTTAAAATGAGGACGTTCAACTAGATTATCTCTAAGGGCCTTTCCTGCTTTAAATTTATAATTGAATAATTTGAAATGGCAAGACTCTAATTGTGGAACTAACCAAATTCTAATTCAAATTGATGAAAGGGAAGAATCAGTGTTCTATTTGAATGTAGAATGACATCAGCTCCATAGCAGTTCCAGATTTTTGACAATTTAGGAATATTGGCATCCAAGTTAAGGATTGGAATCAGGGAAGATTGAATACCAAAACTGAAGTGATTACAAGTTTTAAGCGTTTCAGGAGGTATCACCATCCCCCACCACCATCCCACCTCCACCCCCACCCCCATAGCCTGATGGAAGTCCAGGATTTGGAAGTTTTAGGTTCTACTCACTTGGACATCCTGACATCATGGATTCTTGCTGCTCCCTGTTCCATATGCTTGCAACCTCTGCTGTTTGGAAGCCACCAGAAATGCTTTCTTAATATCATTTGCAACTAGAATTGTAATCAGAAAGAAATTTTGTATTTTTGTATAACTTGACTGTGTGCCATTTTATATAACAGGCCCTGTTTTGCAAATAAATTTTGTTTTACTAACACTGTGTTTAGAGATTATGGTCAACGCTTTTCTATGGTTAAATGTAATGTCGAAGTCAGAAATTAATGCCAAGGTAGTTGCCCTTAATAAAACAGTATGTAAATTTGTGTGGATATATAGAATATATATGTATGTTTATATATATATATATATTTTTATATATAGGTTCAAATATATATGTATATATCACACAGTCTCTCACACACAAATATATGATTAAATTGCTAGTTCTTTTCCACTTCCATACCAATTCCATTCTTTGCCTAATCAGAACAAAACCTCACACAACTCTTCCTAGCAATATATAAATGTTTTGAGTTGATGCTTTGGATAAAATAACATTGCTGTCTTTCATTCATTGCAAATCATCCCACAACTAGATATAGGCTGCCTTCTTGCTGTACACCTATTGCCTCCATCTCTTGACCAAGTGAGAAGAATAAGATGAGTTGAAAATTAAAATTATCTATAAAATATGGTTTCCTGGGCAACTTTAGCTATCATGCTCAGAATAATGACTTTTATCTGCCTGCAAAATGAAACTTCATAGCTCTCTCCACAGTTGTTCTTTTTGGAGAGAAATTCTCATAACATATTAGTGTTCTAAATAAATTTCACCAGTGTTAGAGAATTAACACCATTTCTGTCAAGTGGTCACCAGGGCTCTAAGTGAGATTATAATGTTTCCAGATTCATTGTTCTGCTTCTAGGAAGAGAAGATGCTACTGAAATAATTTCAAATAAAATAAACTGAAGGAAGTAAAGGGATTTGCCATATAGGGCAGCCCAGGCATGTAGGTTACTAATCCTTGCCAGAGTATACAGAATTCAAAGCAGATTATTTCTTTAAACAATTTAGTACATTTTAAAAGAGTTAAGATTAGGATTTTGATTTGTTCTCAGCATTATCAGCCTTAGAATCCCTTGAGTTTAAGAGGTTATTCCTTAAATGGGAGTTATTCTTAAAGTTTTTTCAGTGTCTGAGCTGGATAAAATTTGTAGAAGCTCTCTACTACTCCCACCTCAATTCTTTTATTTAAAAAAAAATATATATATACTAGAAATAAATGGTTCATTTGTGGAAAAGCTCTGATCATTATATTTTTTTTCAGCAAAGGGGCATCAAGCAGCTGAGTATAAGCTCTCCTCTGCCCCTCTGACCTCAGCATCTAAGGGCATCCTTGCTTTCCCAAGGCAGTGATTCAGGATTTCACCTGGACAGTGGGGTTGGTGAGGATTTAAATCCCTTCATTTCACCTGAGCTATTTTATCTTCAGAATGACATCACACTCTCTTCCTCAAAGCAGCTACCATCACTGTAATCACCACGTGTATCCAAGGACATGTCACCACTTCTGAGACTTCAGCCTTTGTTCCACAACTAGCCACTAAGTTCATAATCAAAATAGCCCAAGATGCAACCCTGCTTGGAAAATATATTTCTGAGATCAGTTCCAAATCGAGGGTTGATTATTAGGATGACTTTATTTTATTCTATATCAGAGATTACTATGGGGAAAGGTTGGCTCACTTTGATATCTAGGATGGAATTTTAATAAAAATGCATCAGGAGATTCTCCTTGACCATTTTGACCAAGGTGATAATCAAAATGCAGAAAATATATATATATATATATATAAAATCTTCTGCAGTTGTTTCCCTCTCTCCCCTTAATCTTCATTTTTAGAGCCCTTTCTCTAGGGACAAAAACCAACAGTCTCAGAGAGCAAGGCTTCTGATTGAAAGTCTTTCTTCCAAAAGGGCTCAAGATTTACTCTTGAATAAGTGATCTCTGTTCTCCAACTGCTAGTTCTCCCCCCTGCTATCAGTGGTCCTTGTTGTCCTTTCTCAGTCTGTTCCCAGTAGGGCATGTCAGGCAGAAAAACCTTAGACTCCAATATCTTGTCAATATGCCTGCTGCAGTTAATTTGTGGCTTCTCTTTTTATGTTCACACTGAGAAACAACAGTACACTGTTATAACTCGCTTGGAGTTGTTCATATGTGTTCTGTGAATATTTATTGGCATATTGTGGATCCATAATACTGAATGCATATGACAGAAGTTTGTGTTATGTTTTCACAGCATAAAGCGCCTTTTGCATTGAATGCATATGAATGTATTTTTGTGTATTTAAAGAATGCATGTTAAAATTTTCAGAAGTAGTTACTGTTCACATACAGTCACTGCTTTTTGAATCTAGCAATTCTTGTTTAATGGGACCAAGCCCACATTTTGAAAAAGCAGCTTGGTGTGATTCATTTTACAAACAAGGTCTTTGTGAGTGTGCCAAAAGAAACTAGCAAACTTGGGGGGGGGGAACACAACATGTTGTATACTCATGACTTTAAAAAGTCAAAAATTTAGTAGGTTTTTGGGCCAAATTGTGACACTTAGTGTTTCACATGGAAGGAAATTAATCAGATTTTAATCTTTGAAAATAGCCCATGTTATAGAGAGAACATGAATGAAAGTTTTTAAAACTAAAAAATTTCCATGGCAAGCTATTCTTTTCTAAAGAAAATCTATATGTCCCTCTTTCTGTCTATGCCATACCTGAGGTTTTTATATTTTAAAAAAACAAAAAAAAAACTTTCTGAAGCTTTTATGACATAAACAATGGTCATTTTTTTTTGTAAGCTACATAGAAAGGATTTCAATTTGACATTTTCTATGATATTTCATTAGTAAATATAACAAACTGTTATTAAAAACAAAAACAAAAACAGCATCCAAATGTTTGGCTGACTTTCCCCTGCAGTTTTGATATACAATTTAATCAAATGGTATTTCTTAGAAGGTAAACAACTCTGACAAGGAGACTTAACTAAACTTTTGAGAGAAAGTGGCCAAGTTCACAGATGACCTAACCAGGACCTGTATGCAGGTGAAAACATTATGGTTTGCAAATGTTTCAGTTATTTTTCACCTTTACCTGACAAAACCTGAATTCAGCTTTCAACTTCGAGCAGACTTTTTCATACCTTTTCTTCAAAAAATGCACCACCATTGGTGCATAGGGCCACTGTTTTCTAACCTCATAGTTAATCTGTTTTTAAATTTACCCTTAACCCAAGTGGTGATATAAATTGGAAACCATGGCTCTTGTTTAGAGTCTTTTCTGATCACTACTTTCTGCCAGCCTAGGAAATACAGGCATCATTGATTTAAACAATAAATATCTTCTGAACCACAAAGGTTAGTTCTGATTATTAAATATATTAAGATTTTCTTTGGTCAGTTCAGATGGTTGGTAGGAGAATAGGAATAGTGTAATAGTGGCTACTGGCTTTAGAAGAAAAAAAAAAAACAAAAAACACAAGGGAAAATATTCTGAATCCACTTTACTAAAGTCTTTATTGCTTCTTAACCTACCAGCATGCCTTCTCTGTCTCTATTCTAACTTGTATATGAAAGGCTACTTAGAAATCTTGAACCAGTTTCCTCAGTATATTAGTCTTTTCCCCCACTTAAATTAAACTGGCATCTGATCAATTTAGGATAAGGACCTAACTAGCAAATAAATTTAGTGAAGGAAAAAAAAAAACAAAACTGAGTGATCACATGTGTTGGGGAAGCAACTAAAGACAATGAGTTTTCCTACTTAAGTTTTCCTGCTTTACGAAGTATTTCTACTGTTTCTACACCTACCTCAGTGGAACCTCTCTAAGCAAATGTGCTATTGGGAGTGCCTGGGGATTTTTCCACATTAGCAACTTCTTACTATGTAACAGTTCTGAGCCTTCAGCACAGAGGGTCATTTTGTCTAATAAAAGTGGGCAAAAATTCCTGAGAATTTTATAGTTTAAGAGGATCCTTGAAGAGGAACTTACATAAGCTGTAAAAAAAAAAAAA
Organism: Myrmecobius fasciatus; assembly: GCA_023553655.1. Taxonomy (NCBI): domain Eukaryota; kingdom Metazoa; phylum Chordata; class Mammalia; order Dasyuromorphia; family Myrmecobiidae; genus Myrmecobius; species Myrmecobius fasciatus. The sequence goes on along the minus strand of JAJPUD010009778.1, from coordinate 4,603 downwards.
AAAAAAAAAAAAACCTAATACAGCATTTTAATAAGAAGCCACATAGTAAAAATTTGGAATTTTCTTATTGATAATCTCTGGGCAGGTGCTAGTATTAAAAAAAAAAAAAGGTTAGGCTACCCCCTGGAACACTAACAATGAGATCTTTTCAAATTAGTCTATATAGAGACAGGTATTATCATTCCCTGTGCATTTTAAACTTATAGAATATATGCATATATATATGTATATATATGTGTGTGTATATATATGGGTTCCTGAACCTAAAAATGGCTGTTGTCACTGAAATTTATGGCATAAGAGGCATATTCTGTTCATATGCTACTTACCCACTATTAGGAAGGAGGAATTAATTTTGAATTGCCTTTTTTAAGGGTTGGAATGAATTTATTTTGATCCATCCACATTCAAGTACCCTATTGATCCCACTTTTTTAATTCAACACATGTGTGTGCTGTAATTCAAGGCATTAGCAAGAAAGTGGGGGTAAGAATACTTTATTTGGATTTTTTTGAAAATCTAGATAATGAGAACTGAATCTCCCTCTTATTCAGACACTGCAGTTATGCAAGCCACTTTACCTATTATGAGACAAGTATGATGGGCACTAACTCATTCCAGGTGCTATTCTAGTTGACAATTTTATCATTTACTTGTAGGTAGAATATAACTTTTTTCTACTTGTGGCTCTTGGTGAACCAAGGGAAGATCCTTTGGTTTTCTTTAAGATTCTATTAGACATATTCCATAGAAGCGTGGTGAGACAACTTCTGGGATTAATATTTTGAGATAAAAATTATTAATTAAATCCAACTCATTTTCAAGACTGTAGTGACCTCTTTCACACCAAACAACTCTTCCATAAATAAATAAATTCCAAGAGAAACCTCTATTATGTCTTTCCCTCTCCTCTCCTTTACCTTTGTGCTTCAAATGCTCTTTAATACCTATTTCTTCATATCAAACTATTTGATTGATGCTCTGCTGTCAAAATAAGTCATTAGGAAGGAGGTAACTGCATTTCTGTTTCTCCTCTTTTTATGTGACTGTTAAAATCACGAAATTCAGACTGTTCTTGTGGTTCTCTTCCTGCTATGTTAGGTTCATAAAAAAAGTTTTCAGACACTCACATTTTCTTGGCATATCAGATACAGGCACAGACAACATACACCACACCACTGGAGTGGCTTTACTGTGGCTAAACTGTGATTGATGGGCAGCAAGCCTTTAAGCATAGAATTTTTTCCTTTAAATTTAAAAAAAAAAAAAGATTGTGAAAGGGAAAAACCCTACCAAAGAAACAAGGTTGCTTTGGAAAATCACCAAATGATTGTATTCACTTAAACAGTAACAAAAAGGGAAAGTGAAAAGCAGTTATTGGAGTCCTTCAAAGCATCGTGAGTTTGAGAAAGGGCTTTCCAAAAAAGCAGTGAGTCTTTTAACCATTGTAAATCATTGATATTTACAGAGAAGAAAACCCCATAACAGTACTTTTCCACCAAAGCACCCTATAATGTTTGCTATGATTTCTCATTCCTGTGAAGCAACCTTAGAAAGGTATTTGCTGCTCTATGATTGTGCTCAATTTTAAAGAGGCAGCATGGTATAAGGGAAAGAGCGCTAGATTTAACTCACTATTCAAATATTGTCTCTGATACTTGTTTTGCTGGTTGACTGTGGGCAAGTCACTTCACTTCTGAGCCTCAGTTTCCTCATCTGTAAAATGGGGAAAAAATCTTCAGTACCTACCTCACAGGGTTGTTGTGAGGATAAAGTGAGATAATGTATGTAAAGCGCTTTGCAAAACTTAAAGCGCTATATAAATAGCAATTATTCTTAATACTTTGGAAAAAAAAAAGTAGATGTGTCTTATGGACTCAAGCCTGGACCATTTCATGTCCTAAAAATAATTTTGTGCATCAGGTCCTGTCTCTCTCTCTTTTGGACTTGGATAAGATGGCTTAAGACCTATTCAAATACTATAGTTTGGTATCTTTTTTAATTTAATAATTTGGGGATTGTTATTGACTACTATTGGCCCAGTGGGGAAGTCAAGTGTACAATTGGAAATGCCCCCACAGAAGGAGCTGTAATTTGAGTATTTCTGGGTATTATTATTTACCCAATGCAAACTTTTTAGATGGAGCACCCATGCTTCTAATGGACTTTCAAATTATGTCTATTAAAGCAATTAACTTTGTGGAGTTATAGAATCTTGCTGGTAAACTTGCTGCCAAGAGCTCTGACTTGGATGGAATTCCATCTGGCTTGAGAGAGAAACATGTGAAGGAGAATTTGAAATGTTTTGTTGTGCAAAACTATAAATGGGGGAAGGGGAAAATAATACCAGTGCTGATTTAATGATAGGTTGTCTATGTATACTGACTCAGTTTCCAGAATTCTAATGCAAACTGTATTTTAGTCTAACAAATGTATAGAATTTTTTATGTAACAAATAAAATTTTTTAGGAAAGTGTCCTCTTGTCTAAGTTCTTCTGCCTATTCATTTGGTTAATGTTCAATTCATAGCTGGTTCTTTCATCTATTTTTAGGTCAAAATGACACAGTCAGTATTCCAGAATTTCCTGAGTTTTCCTTCAGAGCATTTTCTTAATTTTTGACAAGAACCTTGAGGGACCTGATATTATACTTGACCTTAGCCAAAAGACCAAGAAGTGATAGGAGGACTAAATACAATGGTAAGGTTTCTAAAGGAAAGAGGTCCCTACCACACAGGTATCCTATACAGCTAGGGTTAGCATATACATGTTAATGTTACAGCTGAAGAAATATTCCAGGCATTGTGGAACAGTGGCCTTTTGACAACAGGTGAACAATTGAGAATATACATTGTTCAAGAATGCTCTTTGTGTGGAGTGGTTGATGGCATTTTAATACATCAATCTAGAAGCTGTCTTGCATGGCAGATGTGTAATTGGGACAGGTGGTGAATGGCTTTTTCCAGTGGGTGTGCTAGCAGGCATTTTTTAGTGTGATGTCTTATCCATTTTCTGTCCTATATAGAAACCTTTCTCATTTGTTGTTTATATTTCCTGTTGTAATCTACCTCTATTGAACCAAATAACTTCACTGATTTTCTTTTGTAACATTGATAAGATACCAATTGGCCAGGAAGAAGTATAGAAGAGGTAGAGGAGACTGGTAGAATCTGAATTTGCTCTTTTGTGGAGAGGAGGGGAATTAAACACTAATGTAGTGGTTATTGTGTGCCAAGCACTGTGCTAAGCACTTTTTACAAATATTAAGTAATTTGATCTGTAGAAATTGGGATGAAAAAGTGAGTGTATCTGACAGAAAAGGAAAGTTTAAATTTTAATCTATTCTAGTTGGATGTGTCCCAGGTGAATAATTTACTTTGAAACACATATGGGGACTCTCAAAATAGAGGCAGTGTAATACAGTGGAAAGCACTGGATTTGGAGCCTAAATCTATTAGATTGCTTATCAGATCACTTTATCGGATTCATGATAATTTTAGTAACTACCCTAAACTTTATGACTTCTTGGAATCTAAGGGCTGGAATCTCTAGTTTGTGCTATTCCTTATGAAATGGGATGATCAAAACTAAGTATAATATTCTATTTGTGAATTAATTAGGCCTGAATTCAGTAGAACTATAACCTCCCTCATTATAGATATCAATATCTATTAATACCACCTATGATTCTATATTTGTATTTTTTATTATCACGTTAAATTGTTCACGCCTGTGAAACTTGAGAGTTCATTCAATTGTAAGGTCCTTTTTACATAAATTGTTGCCCAGCTACTTCTCCTCTATCTTTTCACCACTGCTTTTTTTTTTTTAACCCAAGTATAAAATTTTATATTTATCTCTAAATTTCAATCTATTATGTTTAGCCCATTTTTCTAGCATCTCAATGTCCTTTTTGACTTTGATTCTATTATCTAATGTAACCTGAAGCACATATAAACCACTCTCTCTGTCATTTTAAAATTTATAACCTGGCCCCATCCTACCTTTCTAGCTTTATTACATATTCCTTCCTATCTTCATGTCTTTGCATTAATCATCCCCCATATCTAGAGTTCTCTTTCCCCTCTTCTCTCCCTCTTAGAATAATTAATTTCCTTCAAGATTTGCATGTAATCCCGCCTTCTAAATAAAGTTTTTATAAGTGCCCCCTCCAATTACTAGTACTTTCCCCTTTAAAACCACCTTGAATCGATTTTGTAATTACCTGTATACCTACATGTCCCCCAAAAGAATAAACCCTTTGAAGATAGAGATTATTTTTTTTTATTTCTTCAGTGCCTAGCACAAAACTTGTAGCATATATTTAATAAATGCTTATTGATTAATTGACCAAAAAAAAAAAAACCAAACCCTTATCATTGTGGCCCTGTATTATCCACAAATTTAATAAGCATGCTGTTTTAATTCATGTTATTGTTAAAAATGTCAACAAGCTAAGAACAGAACTCTAGGTCACTTCACTAGAAACCTAGGTTGACACAAATAGCATGAATGACAGCAGAAGAAATAATTTGTGAATCTCACACACACATATGCATATATATATATATTCATATGAATATAGACATATATATGCCAATATC